>LBNU01023618.1:13529-42612 GCA_014162995.1 Artemisia annua
GAGTAAGTGGGAGTGGATGAACGAATTGGACTTCTGACATCTGGCTCAAGAGTCTTAAGCTTGTTGTATAGATCATCAAAAGACATCATGTCCAATCCACCCTTAGCTTTGAGTGCAGTGCTTACTTGCAACCAAGATGGAGGTAAGGATCTCAGGAACTTTGCATTGCAATCTTCATTGTCTGGCCTGGCTTTCAATTGATTCAGTTAACTTAGGATCTTGTGGAACTTGTCATACCCCTTGTGGATACCTTCTTCCTCTGTGATCTGAAACTCTGGAAACTGCTGCTTGAGCATGGATTTCCTCATCCTTCTGGACTCCTCATTCCCACTAAACCTAGCTTTTATGGCCATCCAGATATCCTTTGCATCAGTCATGAAGTGAAAGTCACCCAAGTGATCCTCTGGGATGGCCTGAAGGAGAATAGTTCTAACTTTACTTTCCCTCTGCACAGCTAGAATTTCTTCAGCAGTTGTAGGATCAAGATGGTACATCCTTCCTTCTTGATCTGTTCCAGTCCTCTTTGGGCTATTACCTTTAAGGATCACCTTCCAAAGATTGTAGTCAATGTTGGTGATCCAGTTCTGCATCTTCATGGCCCAAAGTTCATATTCTTCTTTCTTGAGGTAAGGGAATTTTGCATTACTGTTTGTGAGATTGAGTTGATGTAAGGATGTGGTATTTTGATTGAGTGTAACATCTGTCTCATTGTCAGATCCAGGCATGATGGTTGGTTGTTTTGGTTATGGGTGTGTAAAAAGGTTATGTTCTTAGTATCACAGAGACTCTCCTGAGGCTCTGATACCACTTGTTGAACCTGAGACCTTGATAGATCTTTGAGCACTCGTTGATCGTTAGCAATGTTTATATAATCACAAACACACTAATAGAAAGTCTCCAATACTTGTATTCTAAAGCGGAAACAAACACAAGTAATAACATAGAATACTAAGAACTCTTTGATCCTCTATGGATCTTTTATATAAGCTAAAACTTGTTTTTCAAACTCGTACATAAAATATAATAAGATGTTCCTTTTATAGACAAGGAACTCTAACGTTAAACCATTTCACAAGAAACGTATAATCTATAAACTATCAAAGATATGCATTATCTTCTCCTAATAAAACTCATGCACATCCTAACTAAAATACAAAATACACGGTTTATCTATATCCGCAGAAACACACTAAGCAGAAACTATTCTTCCGCAGAAAGTTATCTTCAGCAGATTCCAGCTCTTCAGCAGATTCCAGCTCTTCAGCAGAATTCTTACTTATCATAATTCCCAACAGATTCAATTTGAAAGTTTTTTAAAACTTTAGCACATATGGGAAAGCGAACATTTGAGATCATTTATTCACCATTTATACACTTGCTCCCCCTCAATATGTGCTTTGATTAAAATTCAAAAACTTCAAAAACTTTAGCACATACGGGAGAGTGTACCTTTGAGTCCAAAAACATCACGTTTAAAATCATATTTCATATTTAAATCACATTCTCTCCCCCGATCAAAAAACTTCAAATCTTTTAAGATTTTGTGATCCCAATTGATTTAAATGATTTTAGAAGAAAATTGGGAGAAAATGTGATAAAAGTTTTAACATTTACCGATTTTGAGACACTTTTTCACTGCTGCTGGTGCACAAAGCTTTTAAAGGTACAGAAATTTTAAGCAAATATGCTCCCCCTCAATTAATGACCCGTTTTCAATTTAACGTGTTGTGGCCATTAAGTTGAGCGGCATGGTATTTGTGAAAATTTAAGTCCAATAGCCACCTTTTAAACCACAAAAACTCTCTTGATGAATCTTAAGAGAGAGATTTTGGGATGAAAGAAGACTTCTCTTCTTTTTCTAGAAATGATGCACTGAAGCGTACAACATTTCGGAGGTGCATGGGTGTAAAGTAATCCATGCCCGGATGAACTGCATCCGTTGTTAGGAACAACCGTCTTTATGGCGACGAGTTTTCCTCATTTTGAAGCCCGGGTTGCTATTTGAAGTAATAGCAAGCCGTTATGACATGTTTAAGATGAAACTATTTTTGGTATTTTTATGTTTTTCAGATTTTTATGGTTTTTCTAGGTTTTTATATTTTTGTATTTTTCTTTTAGGTTTTAATGACTATGTACGAGGATATTTGAAGCGAATCCATTACTCATCATTATCCTCCTGAAGACTTTTGAGTGACTCAGGAGAGATACTCTTCATTCCAAGACGAGGAAGAATGAATTGAAACCGTTCTCTGGGAAGTGCTTTAGTGAAGATGTCAGCCAGCTGAAATTCTGTCCTCACAAAGTAAAGTTCCACGATTCCCTTTTCCACTTGTTCTCTGATGAAATGGTGTCGAATATCAATGTGCTTTGATCTTGAGTGTTGGACGTTGTTGCAGCAAAGAGAAATGGCACTTTTGTTGTCACAGTACATCAGAACTTTGTTGAATACAAAACCATAATCAGATAATTGAGACCTCATCCAAAGGATTTGAGCACAGCAAGATGACATGGCAATGTATTCAGCCTCAGTGGAGGAGATCGAGGTACTCATTTGCTTCTTTGATGACCAGCTAACCAGCTTGTCTCCTAGAAATTGAGCACCGCCCGACGTACTTCGACGAATATCTTGACACCCTGCATGATCAGCATCAGAGTAGGCAGTGAGAGCCATAGCCGTGTCTTTAGGGTACCAAAGGCCCATGTGAATCGTCCCTTGAAGGAACCTGAAGACCCTTTTGACTGCTTCTAAGTGCTTTTTGTTAGGTTTGGATTAATAGCGAGCACACATGCAAACTGCAAATAAGAGATCTGGTCTGCTAGCGGTGTGGTACATCAATGATCCGATCATGCTTCGGTAATTGGTTTGGTCAACTGGAGCCCCCTCAACATCCTCATCCAGTTTTGACCTCTCTATCATTGGGGTGTCAACAGAGTCACATGATTCAAATTCAAATTTCTTCAAGATTTTAGTAGCATACTTGGATTGATTGATGAAGATACCGTGAGGATTTTGAGAGATTTGCAACCCCAAGAAGAATGACATTTTCCCCATCATGGACATTTGGAATTCTGTACTCATTTCTTGTGCAAACCGATCACACTCTAATGGATCTGAAATCCACATATATCTGAACGTGGAGTAGATGCTTGCCCGACTTTCTGGTGAACAATGTAGGATCAACCACACCCTTGGTGAATTTGTTGGCTAGAAGGAATTTGGATAGAGTATCGTACCAAGCTCTGGGTGCCTGTTTCAGTCCATAAAGTGCGTTTTTCAAGCGATAGACATGATTCAGGTATTCAAGATTAACAAACCCCTCTGGTTGGCTTACATACACTACCTCCTTTAAGTGACCATTAAGAATTGCAGTCTTCACATCCATTTGGTAGACAATCATATTCTGACTAGCTGCATTGGCAAGAAAGATTCTGATGGCCTCAATTCTGGCTACTGGTGCGAATGATTCCTCAAAGTCAATGCCTTCTTCTTGTCTGTATCCTTTGGCCACTAGACGAGCTTTGTTCTTCAGAACTTCACCATATTCGTCAAGCTTTACTTTGAAGATCCATTTGAGAGCGATAATCATAGCACAGTCGGGAGGAGGCACTAATTCCCAAACATCAAGTCTGTCAAATTCATGGATTTCCTCTTGCATTGCGGTGAACCAAGATGTTTTAGTCAAAGCTTCTTTATAATCCTTTGGTTCGACTTTAGACAGTATGGAACTGACGAAGCACCACAAGGCATCTGTGGCAAGTTGTCTACGTGTAGATATAGGACGAGATGGATTGCCAATAATGTTGTCAATTGGGTGATCGTTTGTCCATTTCCTGATATGCTCATGAAGTTGATGATTGGGGACTGATGTAGCAGTGTTGGAATCTTCTGAAGAGGTTGCTACATTTGATGGATCAGGGGCAAATATGTTGACAAAAGGTTCATCAGGTGATTGAGCAAAGGGATTTACTTCAAATGAATTTTCAGATGCTGCTCCTTGAGGATTTGAAGAAGGTTGATCGGTGTGTGAGGGTTGAGTATGGCTGGATGATAGAGCAGTTTGACTAAGAGAGATGGAGATGGAAGGACCATTAGTAGGTTGAGGTTCATCATTAGCAGCAGCTTCAGGACCTATAACTTGTTCTGGTTCGACTCTCTGTTGAGGCTCAAAATACTCATCATACATTGGATCAAATAATTTCTTCAAATCTTCACTAGTGGGTGGCACAAACGGAGCATCAGTGGTGGAGGAAGGTACAAGTCCCGGACTAATTGGTCCAGGAGTCAAAATATTAGATGCGGGTCCTGAAATGGAGTATTCAGGAGCCGTTTTCTCGGACAGCTCATCAAACGTGACATGGATAGTTTCCATGATTTTTCGGGTTCTTTTGTTGTAGATTCGATAACCCTTCTTGTTTGGTGCATAGCCAACAAAAATTCCAATATCAGCTTTTGCCTTGAGCTTTCCCAAATCTTCACTATCGTTGATTGGGTAACATAGTGCACCAAAAACTCGAAGAAATGAGAGATCAGGTTTTCTCTCATGCACCAGCTCATAGGGAGTTTTGCTGTGAAGAGGATGAATCAGTGATCGGTTCCGGTGTAACAAGCAGTTGCAATTGCCTCTCCCCAGAGGAACATAGGAGCTTTGGAGAATATCAGCATAGTTCGTGCAGCCTCTACAAGGGTACGGTTTCGTCTTTCAACGAGTCCATTCTGCTGAGGTGTTCGAGGTATACGCCTTTGATGACTAATTCCAAGATCTTCATAGCATTGAGTAAGTTGCTGGTTAACAAACTCAGTTCCGTTATCAGCGCGGACGAATCTGACAGTTTTATTGAGTCCAACTTGCAGCTGCTTGATTAGTTTGATGATGATCTCAGGTGTCTCGTCCTTGGATCTGAGGAACTTAACCCACGTAAACCGAGAGTAGTCATCGACGATTACTAACACATATCTCTTTCCATAAATACTTTGCACTCTCATTGGACCACACAGATCCATGTGAAGGGTATGAAGAACTTCCATAATGGTGTTGATAGTTCTGGGTTGGTGAGATTGCTTCTTGCTTTTACCAAGCTGACAGGCGGAACAGAGATGATCTTTTTCATACTTCAGCCTGGGCATGCCTCGAACTAGATCTTTACGAGTGAGCTCATTGATGGTACCGAAGTTCAAGTGATTTAAACGACGATGCCACAACCATGACTTGTTCTTGGAAGCCTTAGATAGTAAACAAATTGGTGATGACCGCATCATATCTTCAATGGATATAGTGTAGAGGTTTGAGCCACGTCTACCTTTCAGGAGATCCACACCATCCAATCTTCTAACATAACAAGTGTCTTTTCTGAATGCTACTTCTAGATCTGAGTCACAAAATTGACCAACGGAGAACAAATTGTGCCCAAGCCCTTCTACATAGTATACCCTAGAAATCACGCTGTTCCCAACCACATAATCTCCATAACCCATTATTGCACCAAAATGGTCATTCCCGAATCTAACAGTCCCGATAAACTTTTTCACGAAATTTCTGAGCCACGAGCGATCCCCAGTCATATGTTTTGAGCAGCCTGAGTCCAAATACCACAGGACGATTTGTACGACCTGCATTTGAAACCAGACAGATATGGATAACTGAAAGACGTGGATCCCCAACTACAAATGGCATCCGATTGGTTAGCGCAAACATCATTAATTACAACAGAAGAGGAAGGTTCAATAGTATCCTTAATCTTATCAAGACATGCGGGGGCACTAGACTTATGATTAACGCATTGTGATCCTATAGGAAAAATCCTACCAGTTTCCTTCCAAATCCTAATATTAGAAGACCTAGGATTAGGCAATTTATCAAAGGGGTATTGATTTCCGTTTGCGAATTTTCTTCCAGTCGGTCTCCAATGATAGCCAACAGTAGAAAACTTCCTTCCTGTTGCTTTCCAAACACGTTTTTCACGTTTAAGATACACAACATGACAAACAAGGGGTAATTTGGAAGCATTCAACAATGTCTTAACACACTCATCATGATTACCAGAAATTTAATAGTCATTATAGATCTCACAAGTAGCATATGAATTCGAATTAATTACAGTATGCCTAGAGCTAATACTAGAATCAACACGATTCATGACATTCAGATCAGTCTTATTGTTCCTAATGTGGTCTTCTACTTTCATTCCTTGAGCCCTCCTAGCTGGCGAAGTCCTATCCTTCATTGTATTGCACCTAGGCTTTGACCCGCTAGCATTAGTGACAACATTTACTCCTGTAGAATTAATGATGGGAACATTAGATCGTGGTCTTTCTGTTTGATTATTGGTATGAGGTGTGTTATGTTCAGATGATGTTAATGGTACACAAAAGGTAACACGCTTGTTCTTATCCTTAGAGGTTGGCTCATGAACCTTAACTCGCATGCAAACAGCTTTGGGGCATGTACCAATGGCATAATCTAAGAGTTCATATGATCTATTGGTGAGATAATAAGCATCAAGGACGGCATTATCAGTAGATCTCACCATTCTAACCTCATCAATGGTTTCACAAAGCATGTCTAGGCAATCCTTAAGATACCTAAGGTACTCATTATGAACAAACACATTATTCCTAAGGGGAAGAGGAATAGTTACGGCATCACATGCATTTCCTTTAGATTTACCGACCATGGGGAGCATTCTCTCTTTCGCCTGAGTCTTTAGATTCTCAATCTCTTTTAACAAAGACGTTATTTTCTCATTGGTTTTATCACGTGAGATCTTAATCGAATCATGTAACTCTTTGTAATGTTGTTTGACCTTTGAGTTTTCGGCTTGAAAACAATCATTTTCATATTTGAGATGTTCGATGATGTTTTGGAGTTGAAAATTTTGAGAATCTAAACACGGAGTTTTCTGAGGTTCAATCATATCACTCTTGTGAGTTTTCAATTGGGCAATTTGAGCCCTCAGTTTTCGAATCGTGTTAGTGTGAGCTTGAATCTTTTCATCACGTTTGGCTAATTCAAAATGTGCATCAAATTCAGGAGCATCCGAAGATGTCTTAACATTTGAGGTTTTAATTCTTTCTTCTAAATGTTGATACTTTAATTGCAAATTAAGATTATCAACCTCTAGTTTTGAAAAATGCCTGACCATGTTATCATGGTCATCGTTTGGAATTTTTTCATGCAATTTTAAATTCTCCCCCTCAAGCTCAACAACACGATTTTGGAAAACATTCACAGCAACAAACATTTCATGAAATTGGCAAGCAGTTAGGGAAGAATCAGTAACAGTATAAAACACATCTTGAGCAATGCTCTTAACAATTAAATTATCATACATGATGAGAGTATTTTTCCTAGCAATTTCACTATGTTGAAGGTCTATTACAGTTTGTTTTCCTTTAAGTTCCAGACTTTTAAACACATCTTTCATTTCATTAATCTCATATTTAAGAGACGTTTGCATGTTCTCAAAATGTTCCTTGATTTGTTTAAAGAACGGAATTACTTCAGTAAGATAACACTCTTTTGTTACTTCAAACCCCCTTTCGCCCCCAGTAATTCCCGTTGGTGTAGTTCTCTTTTTACATGTTTTATCAAATTCAGCAAACATTTGATACAGAACGTATATGCTAATGAGAGTATTACATTGAGTGGGAAGAGCTAACTGAACTAGGTGCATTGGCGTATTGGGAGGATACACCGTTGGAGTCGCAATTTTAAAGGGAGTAGTGATCTTAAGCTTTTCTGCTTTCATTTTCTCATCATCTAAGGACCAAAAAATCTGTTCTGGCGTTAACCTAGTTTGGGGCGTAAAAACCGTCAATCGATTCTGTTCATAGTAATTATGTGGCTTGATATTGACACGGTTTCTAACGCACTTAGGATCCTTTAATTTATTCTCAAGTCTTTCTCTATTTACGGACTCAATTTCATAAATTTCCTCATAATTACGCACATCGGGAGGGGCATGATCAGGTGTAAGCATCACCTTAGCATCATATAAGGCAGGTTGAGTAGCACTAACGCTTCTAAGAAAATTAGTTTTAGGCACTCCTACATCCTTATTGCTATGTTCATCACGTAACTTAATGTGCTTACGCATCATTTGAGCAGTTTGAATGGTTTGGCATTGTGTGTACAATTTATTTTCAAGCTTGTTCTTTAAGGCTATTAAGTTGGAAAAGCCACTTAAGAGTTTAGTTTCTTTACTTTGAAAATCTAGTTTAAGTGCAGTCACACTTTCCTGAATCTCCTGTTTTTGCTTAACAGTTTGGTTTGATCAACTTGATTTTGTAAAGATTTTATTTCCATTCTTAATGCTTCTTCCTTTAAGTTTTTTTCTCTGACGTAAGCACACATTTGCCAATCCATTTTCTGCTCTCGTTCGGTTAACTCAAATTTTGCACGTTGTTGATACATATTCACTTGATCTTTAAGAATATTAATTCTAGTGGTCAATGTATCATTAGGTATAACAGCAGTGTATTCATCGACTTCACGAATGTTATTATCAACATAGGAGTCATCATTTGGTAAAGCAGACACGGCATTTTGTTTCAAATATTGCTCATATGGGACAACATTACTATTACCCATATCAGCAGAATCCGAATCAACAATGTCAGTGTGTTTTACTTCGTTATGAGTCATTTGTTTGTGCATCACATTGTCAACATGTGTATTGAAAGATGCGTTACTAAGTTCATCAGATTCTTTATTGTTATACTTATGTTGTTGTTTTGAGGAAACATCATTGTTTTTCAAATCAACATCATTTGGTGTGACAATACTAGTCTGATGTACTTCATCGAGAATCTTTGGAATAGCACATGTTTCATATGTGTCATACAATTTGAGTACCTCAGAAATGATGGATGATTTGGGAGATCCCGATTGATGTGGTGATGTAACTGTAGAAGAAAGCTTGGCCATGAAGATGGTCTGTGAAGTAGGCTCATCAGCAACATCAGAATCAAAGGCATCACAATCTTCAGCCTGGAAGATATTTGGGTCGTTGACAGCAAGATCCTAAACCGGTTGATCATCCACATCAGCATCAAAAGAATTCCCTTCATCATTCACAAGAAATAGCAGCTTTTCCTCATCCAGCAGAATTCTCTTAAGCTTGCATCAGTAGCATCTTATCTTTGAAGTAGTCCGAGTTCTGAGGACGTTTTGGTTGAGTGCAGTTCCTTGCAATATGACCTATCCCTCCGCAGTTGTAGCACTTGATTTGTCTTCCTTGTCCTTGATTGACATTACCCATCCTATTCAGTGCATTTCCCCGGACATTTTGTCTTCCTTGTACCACAACACGCCCATCTTCCACAACATCAAGTTTACGTGGGTTAGATGAAGTCCTTAGTTGGTTGTGGGTTTGAGGAAGAGTACTCCTAAAGTGTTGAACCAGTAGTGAGACTTGGTTGGAGAGATCATCAATCCTTTTGTCAATGTGAGAGTTTCCAGAGTCTTGTTGATTAGTCTTGACAATTGACGACTGTAAAGATGTTTGACCAAGGGAGGACTGATTCTGTGTTGCTTGGGTAATAGGATGATTGATTGAATCAACTGAGGATTGGTTTAGTCCCTGAACACTGGAGATTAGAGCAAGAGGATCATTTGAGGGATGGAACTTTTCTCTCAGCTGACGATCATACATGGCATGTTTCTCATGTTGTTGCAAGTAAGCATAGAGCTGTTCATAGTTGGTGTTTCTGAGCCCTTTGTTTAACTTCACAGATGTGACAAACCGATCCCATTCTAGTGACATATTGTTGACAAACTTTGAGTTGAGTTGGATGTTGGGCATTGTCATTCTGATCATTCTCATGTCATTCACAAGCTTGTGGAATCTGACATAGTAGTCATTAATGCTTTCACCGGGATTCATTTTGAAGTGCTCGAATTCATCATACAATTGTGATTCACGATCTTCTCTGGTAAGTTCAGAGCCAGCAAGCAGCATTTTGACATTATCCCAAATAGCTTTAGCCTCAGTGTTGAAGTTAATCAGTTTGTAAATGTCCTTAGGTAACCCTTGTATCACAATGTTGGAAGCTCGAATATCAGCATCATAGCGTTTCTTTTCTGTTTCGTTAAGATCATTGTAATTACGAGGTCTGTCAATTCCAATGGTGACTGATTCATCTTCACTTGTGGAGATAATATCCCTGGTAGTACCCATTTGAAACGGCCCTTCATCAATCGATCTTAGAATATTCTCCCCATTTTCTTTGCCCTGACAATACAGACGAATTCTTTGTGACCATGACTCATAGTCAGTTCTGTCTAGCATAGGAGGTCGAGTGTCGGACCCAACAGCTTGGATATCATCACGTTTAGTCATGATTGACGAGGTCTTAAACGGATTTTACAACACACGTGTGTCACAACTTCATAATTTCATGGTCCTGTTTGTTACAGTCTAAACATTTACTTTTCAAGATTTCATTCTTAATTTGTACATTCATCTTTACAATTCATTAGTTTCACGGAAATAGGGTTACGAATATGTCATTTGACGAAAACCGGGTAGGTTAAGTCACAGTTCATGAGATATTCAACGATAGCTGCATTATAGCTAAGCTAGTCTACATTTCCATAACATCATTGGCATTTATCTCACTCGTAGATTTATAATTCAAGTTACGTATATTTATTTCTTTATAAATATAAACCAGTACATTATGTTTTAATTCAATGTACACAAACCTATTCCATCTAATGAGCACTATATATCCTTATATACAATCATTAACATTTTAGTCAACAACGTTCCCATCTAATTAACTTAAACATAATAAATTTATACAATATTATATTTTGAGACGGTTACACGATATTACCCAATATTTATCTTCGTACAATTCATAGATCTTACAAGACAAGATAATTTATAATTCATCAAAGCAATATCTATCAAAAAATACCCAATGTTATTACCAACGACATACATCTAATGGTTTATAATTTTTACAACTATACATACATATTATTCCCGATTAGTAATGGATAATATACTTGTCTCTATAAACTAATCAAACGCGGTATCGACGACTAAGCTAACTAAATACAAAAAACCACATAGTAATACCTAAACAGGGGTACCCCCATTAAAGCCAACATTAATGTAAAGCAATTAGTACACATTACTCCCCTTCTTGATGTGGCATGACTCTCAGTTTAGAGTGTCTAAGACACTTGTTATCACCACAATTAACATATAAATGATTCTAAATTCACCAAATAACACATACATGCAAAGATATTTCATTTTAGAGAGAAGAAAAGTATTTTCTCTCCATTTTTCCTTGAGGTGATCAGCCAACATCATCAAGAAGAAGAGCAAGACCATCAAATTTTTCAAGAACAAGTGTTTTTACAAACATTAGTAGTAATCTATTACAAGGTTTTGAAATATAAACCTATAGATTGTTTAGGTTTTCTTCTTAAAAAGTTCCAAATCATCCAAGTTGCGATTAGGAGATTGCACCTCATTTCTTCAGCTCATACATTTCCGTTTGTACCATTCCTTGAGGTGAGTTTTCATAGCCCGTTTACATTTATTTATTATTTCCAAATCCCACGGGGGAAAATACATTGCACCATTTTTCATACGAGCCTAAGTATCAAATCCATATACATTACTTAAGTTACTACATTGCCATGTTTTAAGTCCCCTATCATGAACCGTTAATTGTATTTAAGCGAGAGTGAGTGGATAGATCTATTGAGGGTGACGCCTCCATCCGTGTTGGGGTTACCAACAGTCAAACGGAAGCATTTCATTTGATCATTGTTAGAGTGTCGGGCAAAACACTCTGAAGGGGCATTACCTTCAGTCTAGCTTCGGGGTCATGAGCTTAAGAGATAATGTACAATTTTATCAATTATGTGACAGTTCGTCATTCCCTTATACTTATGGTTATCGTACAACATTCATTTTCATAAACCTATGATTTCTCACCAACATTATTGTTGACCGTTTTAGCAATGTATTTTCAGGTTACTAAGATAACAACATGTGACTTGCATATGGACCATCATGGTGTCGAGGAGTCGACGCGTCTCACTGTTTACACCAATGCACTTATGAACCGTTTGATCTTGTCGTTTTTATTTTCAATAAATGTGTAAAACCACTTGGGACCTATGTTGTAAACTTTTATGTTTTTAATAAAATGATCAAACGTTGTATTTACAAAACGACACTTTAGGTCGTTCAATGTCACCTTGTATGAGATGCCATGATCGTTACACCCGGGAATTCAATTCCGCTGCCATTTAACAGGTAAATTCAGGGTGTGACAGATTGGTATCAGAGCAAAGGTTATAGCGAACTAGGTTGTCCTTTACACCCTAGACTATAACTACATCACGATAGCATCTCATCATTTCATCATAAATGCATATTCATTAGTTATATGATTTCATTACATGGGTTATTCATTTCATTTCATATTGACCTGGTTCACAAGTGACGTGTCTTCACCCAACCACCCTGTGATCATCCTAGCAGACTCGGATATCGAGGATGTTTCTTTTTCATCCGCTGATACACCTACATCATCACTCTCATCTTCAATTCCTATACTTTGACATTCATATATCGCTTACATTTGTTAAGTAGTAACTTCCACCCGTTTGAGATATTAACACCACCGGGACCCGACTTAGGAGAGACTACTAGATATGACACTGAGACCTTTGAGATTCGGGAGACTGCCCTTGCCTTTTCAGTACCACCATTGTCATTTCCTTTTTCCATTCCCACCTGCCATGTATTAGATAACACCTTACGGATAACATCAAGGATGATAGCAATGCTTAAACAGAAGGAGTTCCTGTTTTATTATATAAACCGTAGTTCAAGCCCTCTAGGATTGTATCTTTCTTTTGTATTTTCCGTTAGTAAGTTGACATAATCTGGTTGTAATAAGTACTTTTCCATCCAATTAATATCTATCTTTTGTTATCTCCGCGATAATCATAACCTTCGTTTATTCCATTTTCTATTCCAATTGTTCAATTTTCAATTGTTTCGCAACATTATAGGTACCATTGTCTTAACAGGGGTTAGGCCGATTTAATTCTTGACGGATTAGTAGACTATTACCATTCTTTAAGATTCTCCCACGTATCCAATGAACCATTTAACAAATTTTATTCCAAGCTATTTTGTCACCACCCAATAAATTGATTTTTCTATTATTGTTATCAAGCGATTACTACCATTACACGAAACAATTTTCATACTACCCTGAAAAGAATTACCTGGCATACCATTTTTCAAAATAACAAGTTGAACACCATCTAAAACTTTTGAGGAAAGTAACGCTATTTGACTAAATCAAGCATCGCATCATTTGTCCTCAAGTATACATAGCCTGATCACCTATGTATAATTCAGGAAGGATTATGCCATGAAGGAAATAGTCACATTTTCAAGAATTACTAATAACAACCTTCATTCAAAAAAAAAATTTGTAAAAAAATAAAAATTTTCATGAACATCCCTTTCGACAAATCCTCCTTGGATACGTACGCCGCTTGTCACTCATTCAGCCCTTAAGTTGGATTTTTCCATTGATTTCTCTAGGAGAGACTTTCCATCTACGAGCAATATTCCATGACATAAGAAAACGATGAAAGGATAGACGAACCTCCTCAAACTTCTAGCAATTCCTTTAAGATATTCTCTTTCCAATCGGATACACATTCTCTACCTTCCTCAGATCGGCAAACCATTGAAGAGAACTATCTGTGCACTATGTGATGTACATCATTCAGATTGGGTATCCTTGAATAGCAAACCATCTAGATTCGAGCGGGAAAAACGAACTATGTTGAAAACCTTGCCTTGGAGAGGCATGATGCAATTTTGGTAACACGAGAGATTTAACCTTAAGTATATTGGACCATTTAAGATTCTATTTAAGATCGACCAGCTGACATACAGACTTGAGTTTCCACCAGAATTCAACAACATATAGATAACCCATCTCATATTTCAAACCTCGAGAAGTGCCTTCCATATGAATCACTCGTAGCGTATTTCATTCCATTCCATTAGAAGAAATTCAACTCAATGATTAGCCTAACTTTGTGGAAGAACCAACAAATCATGGGCCGCAAGGTCAAACAGTTGAAACAAAGTCGAATTCCTATCGTGAATGTTCGCTAGAATTCACGAAGAAGTCCCGAGTTTACTTGGGAACGGGAAGACCAAATGCGACTCAATTACTCACATCTTTTCACCAAGTCTACTTCAGAAACCAACATCAGCTGAACTTCGGGACGAAGTTCCTTTTTGGGTGGGCAACTGTCACAATTCATAATTTCAGGTCCTTTTTTTTACAAGTCTAAACAATTTACTATTCACAGATTTCAATTCTTCAATTTTACCATTCATCATTTACAATTCATTATTTCACGTAAACTAGGTTTACGAATATTCATTTGACGAAACCGGGTAGGTTAAGTCACAGTTTTCATGAGATTTCAACCATAGTGCATTTCATAGACTAAGGCTAGTCTACATTTCATCATAACATCATTTGCATTCTATTCCACTCGTAGGATTTATAATTTCAAGTTACGTATATTTATTTTCTTTAAATAAATATAAACATATGATTATAGTTTTTAATCAATGTACCAAACCTATTCCACTAAGAGCACTAATATTTTTATATATTAGTCACAATTCCATTAAGTTTATTAAACTATATTTATTTTATATTTTGGAGGTTACCAAATATTAAACATTTACTTGTACATTTATACAACAAGAATTGTACCAACAAAGCAATATCTATCAAAATACCCAATGTTTACAAAAATTATATTTTTATAATTTTTACAACTTTATTATATCCCGGTTAGTCACGTTATATTTTGTTTTTAATTAACCCGGTACCCGATAACGCTAAAACTACAAAACTATACACTAAACGGTACCCCGTAAAACAAATAATGTATAAAATATACACATAAACTCCCACCTCTTTGATGTGGCTGATTTTTAGAGTGTCTAAGACACTTGTTATCACCACAATTAACATATAAATGATTCTAAATTCACCGAATAACACATACATGCAAAGATATTTCATTTTAGAGAGAAGAAAAGTATTTTCTCTCCATTTTTCCTTGAGGTGATCAGCCAACATCATCAAGAACAAGAGCAAGACCATCAAATTTTTCAAGAACAAGTGTTTTTACAAACATTAGTAGTAATCTATTACAAGGTTTTGAAATATAAACTTATAGATTTTTTAGGTTTTCTTCTTAAAAAGTTCCAAATCTTCCAAGTTGCGATTAGGAGATTGCACCTCATTTCTTCAGCTCATACATTTCCGTTTGTACCATTCCTTGAGGTGAGTTTTCATAGCCCCGTTTACATTTATTTATTGTTTTCAAATCCCACGGGGGAGAATACATTGCACCATTTTTCATACGAGCCTAAGTATCAAATCCATATACATTACTTAAGTTACTACATTGCCATGTTTTAAGTCCCCTATCATGAACCGTTAATTGTATTTAAGCGAGAGTGAGTGGATAGATCTATTGAGGGTGACGCCTCCATCCGTGTTGGGGTTACCAACAGTCAAATGGATGTATTTCATTTGATCATTGTTAGAGTGTCGGGCAAAACACTCTGAAGGGGCATTACCTACAGTCTAGCTTCGGGGTCATGAGCTTAAGAGATAATGTACAATTTTATCAATTCTGTGACAGTTCGTCATTCCCTTATATTTATGGTTATCGTACAACATTCATTTTCATAAGCCTATGATTTCTCACCAACATTATTGTTGACCGTTTTAGCAATGTATTTTCAGGTTACTAAGATAACAACATGTGACTTGCATATGGACCATCATGGAGTCGAGGAGTCGACGCGTCTCACTGTTTACTTCAATGCAGTTATGAACCGTTTGATCTTGTCGTTTTTATTTTCAATAAATGTGTAAAACCACTTGGGACCTATGTTGTAAACTTTTATGTTTTTAATAAAATGATCAAACGTTGTATTTACAAAACGACACTTTAGGTCGTTCAATGTAACCTTGTATGAGATGCCATGATCGTTACACCCGGGAATTCAATTCCACTGCCATTTAACAGGTAAATTCAGGGTGTGACAACGTGACTTAAACCGAGAAATCGATTCTTTCTCGGGATTTTACTAAAGTCAACCAGGGAAAACCGCTAAGAAAAACTAACAGCTAATAGAATAACCGCTAACACTTAACCGCTGAAAAAGGTAACCGCTGACAATGGTAACCGCTGACAGAGTAACCGCTAGTATGGTAACCGCTGACTATTAAACCGCTGTCAAGTAAACCGCTGAAAAGGTAACCGCTTAACAAGGATAACCGCTAACCATGAAAACCGCTGGAGTTACTAACCGCTGGAGCACTAAAAGACAGAGTGAACTAACCGCTGATAGCAAACCGCTGAAACAGTACAAAGGACAGCGTTATGTTCGCTGACAAAGTGTACTAACCGATGTAACCCCAAGTTAACCGCTGCCAAGAATATGTTACCGAGGAGAAAATGGTTCAAAATCACTCGTACACTCCACAAACATAAGATCTAGCCAAACCAACTGATAAACTAGATAAATCTAACCCCTCTAATCCAAGAAGTACAAGAAAAAAACACAACACCACGAACAAGCTCAAGTATGAGTAAAACCTTCCTAAACTAATAGAAACCAAAACAACCCATACACCACAAGTCCAAACACCAAGTACCTACGATCCCTAGGATGTAACTATGGCTCTTGATACCAATTGTAGGATACTAAATATCATATAACACTTATGGTCTTGTGGTATGGATCGAATAGAAAAGAAAGAAAGAAGAAAGTTAGAGAGAGAAAGTAGAGAGAGAAAGATGGGAACCTTGAGAGAAAACCAAAAAAAAAAGAAAATAGATTATGAGAAGGTCCAAACCTCTCCAGGGATGGAGAGGGCTATTTATATGTACATGGTGTTGCTTGCCTCTACTAGGCTGTGGACCGGGCTGACAGTGGGTAAAGACCCGACCCGACTCCACAAATACTAACTAATACTAATCTACGTACTAACTACTATTATAAATACTACGAGCTACACAATGCTTAATAGTACTTGGGGTGACCGAATCTTCTATAAGAAAAATCGTATTCCTAATAGTAATATTTATTTCTCAAACATTGTAAATGATTACAATGATCTCTAAACTTTTCATGACCTTACATAACATCGTTTTACATGAAACCCATCACAGTGATGTGATGTGGGGATTGCAAACCTCACAAGTTGATTTACAATCCTCATAGACAGTGCACCTAATCATTGTAGTGTAGTATAGGTAAGACTCGGGGGATTGATCGTTTTCTAGGGGAATATTGTCGTTAGGTGAAAATGTATGTCGAGATAGGTCTAAAGGCGAGGGATGATTCTTTTTATGTTTTCATGTTTCATGAAAGCTAATAAAAATCTTGGGGTTTGGAAGAGTGGGCGGTTAAGCTACTAATTAACTAAACCAAAACTAATACTTAAACTAAATCTATACTATGTGCAAGAAAAGTAAATTGGTAACTTTTTATGATAGGAAAAGTATGTTCACGTAGATATCCTTACTCCCTAGTTATCTCCTACTGATTTGTCGAATTGTCACATCCTTGTTTTAATTGAAGCTTAGTATTCCCTAATATTGGTCCTGGGGAGGTGCCGAAGTCCCCAACTCTATGAACATTAGTCTCCCCTAAATCCGTTAAAGTCTATTTAGTTTTCTAAGATCTACAAGGCGTAATTCACGCAATAAATACAACGAGAAAAACCAATAGTACACTCTATGGTTGTGTTTAGTAAGACGTTAAAGCTAACACATATAAGAAAATAGCCAGTTTTCCTACTCCTAACGCGAGGCAATCAATTAAATAAGAGACGATAAATCAATATTCAATAACTAAGTTTCATTAGATCTAAACAAACACTAATTAATTTAAGCTAGCATGCTAAAGTGAAGAACAGAGAAACAAGTAATCAAACAACACGTAGACATATTGAATGGATAAAAGGATAACTTATCTTCAATGAAACATGAATTTTGGGGGCTGTAAAACCCTTACAAAAGCTGAGAAAATCGTTCAATATGTGACACTCCAAGATGTTACACGAATTATGGAAAACATAAGAAAATAAATATAGTTTTACAACTCTGATGGCGTCACCTTATGGGTTGTGACGCCGTCAGCTCCCTGCCATTAGGGTTTCATCTTGTGCAAGTCGCCGTTCTGACATCGTCGCTTATGATCTCTGACGCCGTCATGTGATGCTGTAACACCCCCATTTTCATGTTTCGCAGCGGATTTAGGGTTGGGGTATTACTTCATGAGATCACAGTTATAGTAATAGAAAACGCCTCAAAAAGAGACGTTTTTAGAAAATGAGTTACCATTCAATAAAATCATCAGAGTTTTATGAAAGGAGGTCCCCAAAATCTAAGTTTGTTATGAAATTTGAATGATAACTGAGTGAAAAGTCCTGAAAGCTTTGTACCACTCCATGCCATTGTTCCCGCAGAGCTGCGTTACCTAGGTTACATGCTTAAAAAGTCAACACTAGGTTGAGTGAGAGTCATCGGTTTAGAGTGTGGGTGAATACAAGTTCCCTGGTTCAGTTGTGACACCCATCTGGGAAAATGTTATATGTGTGTGATAATTGTGATGCAAGCACAATTATAAAGAGTGGGGTATGTTGCACTAAGCTCATGAAACCGCAATGACAGTCCGGGTCATAGGGGCTGCAGACCCAACCATGTGGGGACAAGTAGGATAACTTGCAAAAGTTAATCCTTTAAGGGTTTCAAGTATAGTACTTATTGGTTACCCGGCTAAGGTAAACCAATGGGAGTTGTCAAACTCCAATAGATCTATCAACTATACTCGCGTTCACTTGCGTAAAACCCGCAAGTGATTATGGCTCATGAATTTTATTTATGTAATGGTGGCAGAAATAGTCACTTGTGCAACAACTTGTATTCGGTTTTAAAGTAAAGCAAGTAGCATGTAATCCCGTCACTGGGTTTGGAAAGCATTTAGAAAGCTTTTAAAATTGTGAGGCTATGAAACTCACCTGGGCTTAAGGCTATGTGATTGATGTTACAGTGACTAGAGGTCTAGGCTGCTTACTCACGTATCTTAAGGTCTATTAGTGTTGTGGAGGCATGTCAAGCTCTAGTTGTTTTGTTTTATGTTTATTAAGTGTTTTATCTTAGGATTCTTAGATATAATATAACACCATTCAGACCATCGTAATCCAGAAGTATAACTCCTCATATGAAGCTCCCTACTATTATACTATGCTGCCAACATAATACCGTTCGGGCCATCATAATTCAGAAGTATATAACCCCTCACACGAAGTTCCTTACTATTGAGTTATATTGTTATTAGAGTTTAGTTATAACATAACACCGTTCGGACCATCATAATTCTTAAGTATATGTAATAATTGTTTAAGGAGCCAGGGCACTTTAAATCGTAAACCCAACAGACTCGTCATAACGAAATATCCACATAATACTCCTCACATGAAGCTCCCTAGTATTGTGTTATGCTTCTAACTTTAAAATAGGTTTTCTATATATATATATGAAAATAGTTTACTTTATAACCTTTAAGTTTATTATATTTACTAAATCTACCCTATACTTATAATACTTATATTACCTAAGTTTTTAACTATCTAGACTTTACATATTTAGTCCCTATACTTCTATATATTAAGGAAATGATAGAAATGACCCTTGGACGTATAATTTTCAAAATTTACCCTTTATACCATTTGCATTATAACTTTTGCAAAACTAGTCCTTATAAGTTTATAACTTTCTAACTTTTTATCCTAGGGTTATATAATTTTGCAAATAGGGTCCTTATACTTAAAACTTCTAAGAAATGTCAAAAATATTCCCTAGACTTAATATTTTAAAAATGTTACCATATACACCCCTATGCATGGAAAGTTTTGCAAAACTAGTCCTAATTCCATGTAAACTATATTTTTATGAAACAAAAGGTTTTTCTAGCTTATGGTTTACTAATATAAGCTTAACTAATTTACCTAAGCTAGCTTATGACTTATGAAAAGAGCTTATAGTATAAAAATAGCAATTCGACTCAATTTAGGGTTTTAAAAAGATAACGAACTAGTTTTTGTGATCAAGGCTTAGGCAAGGGGTTCTATGTGATCTAAGGCAACCTATAACTATCCTAGGACTAAAATATAACTAATAGGAACAAGTATGAAGGCTTACGTGATCAACTAGAGCTTAACGAGGGTTATTAGGGTTTTCTAGGGCAAAAGTGTCTCGACAAGGCCTCAAATCTTATACCACTCGACTTCTAGAGCTACAAGGGACATAGTACTACTAATAGGACCAGAAAGTTGGAGGTAAAGAGAAGTGAAGGTGTGAGATTGAATGGAGGGTGTGTCGAGGGTATTTATAGCCTCTTTAGGATTGGAGACCAAGGAAAGGGTGAGCTAGGTGGCACGAGGGGGAGGGAGTGACTAACTACAGCTATAAGGTGACTATTCTAAGCTACTAAGGTGGAGGTGGAGGTCTACAATGGCGATTTAGGGTTTGTGTGGTGGTGATTAGACCGACTAAGGTGCTAGGCTAGGTGCTTGAGGAGTTTGAGATGCTTAAGGTACTTAGTTTTTGGATCAGGGTTAAGTTATAGCCTAATCTACTTAGTGAGTGATTAGGGTTTAGCTTAGGGTTTTGTGCCTAGATTAGGTTCTTATGAGTGTTTAGTGAATCCTAAGTCCTAAGAAGCTTACACTAAGTGGTGGTAGCTTATGGGGAAAGTTTAGGAAGGTTTGACCTAGTTTCTGGGAAGTTATAACCTAGTTATGGTTTTGTGCTTAAGGGGCTTGTACCTAAGTTCTAATGGGTTGCACTAATGCCTAGGGGTCATAAGGTATCCTAATATTCCTAAGGTAACTCATACTTAAGCCTTGAACACTTTTAAACTAGTTCAGATAAGCAATTAGGGTTTTGTAAACACATAGGCCTAATTAGGGCTTAATTAGTGTTAGTTAGGGTTTTGTGATGATATTAGTGTTTTAGATTGGTGTTTTACTTATTATGGTGTTGTTGTAATCTTATGCTTGATATACCATGTAACACCCCCAAAATTTTTAATAGCAGCAGAAGCTTTTCGGTGTATTACCTAGAGGATCTTTCTTACAATTACAGAAAACGATACAAAGTGACGTTTTAAAGTTATATTTATTTCAAAATACCAAATATTCAAAGAACATGACATTTCATAAGTTAAAGAACAAGTTTTATTCTGAAAGTAATAAAGTAGTTTATTAAAGTCCATGCTGTGTTTATGCCCACTCCGTGCCTTCAAGTTCCGTGTTGTTTAGTTACCTAAGATAAACATGCTAAAGTCAACATAAAGTTGAGTGATATTCATAGGTTTAAGTTTAATAGTTTGAACCACAAGTTAAAGAATGCATTGCAATCACATGCAATCAACAAGTTTAAAATCAATGTTCCTGTTATTGCCTTAAGCTCATGACACGCAACGATTAATAGCCAATCATAATCTCAAGTTATGACGGTAAATAGTAGGCCCCCAAGATAGGTATTTGCCAATAACCTATTATAAGAACAATAAAGTGCGTCTGGTGTTTTCTATAACAACCAAACGAGGATTGTTAATCACTAATAGTACTATCCACACTTATTTACGTTCACCCTGCAAGTGATTAAGGTTCATGATCGAGGGACTTTTGGCAATAGTGACTTAAGCAAATAACGTTAGCCTGACGGTATCATAATACCCGGTATAAAAGACTTGTGTTCGTGTTTTAAGCATGTATCCCCCCCACGGGAAAATAGTTAAAGAGTGGGCTATGAACTCACCTTAGTAGTACAGTAGATGTAGTAGTATTGTAAACTCAACGATGCTAGGCAACGGCTTCACACACAACCTAAAAGATAATGCAAGTTTCAGTTGATAGTCTAAGTCTTGTTTTATCGCGAATACTAGTCATTTAGTTACGAACAAATCTCGTGTTTGTTTAAATGCTTAAAGTTCAAAAATAAAGTTACATATACATATAACTTGTAAGTACAATGATCGATGATCGATGTAAAGTCACTAAAAGTTTGTAGACGATAAGTTACGATTGTGATTTATAAATGAAGACGAATAAATGTATCGTTAAAAAAGAGAAGAATGATATATCATTGTATCGTTAATTTAATTATAGTCGCGAATTATATAACGTATATATATAAGTTAAATTTATAAAAGTTTTATATAAAATATGTGTTTTTATATATAAGACATTAATATTATTTTTATAAAATAATATTTACAGAAAGTCCTTCAAGTTTTTTTTACCAAAGTTACATTTTAAACCCTAACGATATAAATTTTACACCGTTAGTCAAAAGTTAAAATTTATTACATTTTAGGTCCAATTAACATCAATATTTACATTTGATACTCAAAAGTTTCATTAATTACTGTTTCTAACCCAGAAAATCAGAATTTGACAATTTTTACCCAAAGTTTATAACTTTGGCAGTTTTAGTCCCTCGGTTAAGAAAATTTTACAAACTTAGTCCAAAATCACCAAATTTGGAATTTAACATTTATACTTTTTCAATAAGCTCAGTATACTTAGAAAAGCTTATTTCAACTGCTTATTTCATTAAAAAGTACTTATTTTGATAAATGGGCCTTAACGAGACAATATCAAGGCCCAATAAGAAATTATGATCCATTGGGCTTATGAGACCTTTGGGCCTGATCTTGGGCTTGGTTTTAGAGTACAAACATATTACGAAACAACTTATAGGGTCAGTTTATCACAAAAGCTTAATGGGCTTATAATTAAGCCAATGTTAAGTTATAATGTTTTCAGAAACATTATTTGGTCACTTCAAAATGGGTTGAGCAAACTGCTTATACGAGCTTATAGGTTCGAATAAAAAGTGTTTCCTGATTGTATACCAAGGTGTCAATGAGGTTGAGTCATAAAAAGGTGTGGTCATGTGTCGAATTTATAAATGGCGAGGCCAAACCAAACGTTCAAAACCATTTCTGAATTTAGTTCAAGACTTAGAATATTTTCTAAGTGTTTTCACATTTAACGAATAGGTCTAGGTAACATATAAACGTTCCATTTTCTATACGTATACATTAATATTAGGTTCGAAACTTTTCATGTATTGTTTACTAGTATATCAAACATATAAAATGTTGAATAAAATGTACATGCTATGTTTATATATTTCGAGATAAAAGGACAAAGTAAGTGTGCCAAAACTAACTTAACGAAATAAAAAAAAATGTAGCAAGGGACTCCTTGTTCTCACCTCACCACTAGGGGTGGAGAATTCTTAACGTATGGTTCAAGTTGGTACGAGGGATCAAGGTAGATTGGTTTGCGACTCAGCAGTGGTTCAAGACGAGCAAGAACTGTTCCTTTGGATCACTTGAGCAATTCGTACGCTAGAGGAGAAGTTTGTCCCACACTTGACACCAATGCTTCATGTATAGTAGTTTTGGTACGTTTGTGTTTGTGTAACTAATCTGAGAATGCATGGGAAGTTATAGAGGGCTTGTGAAGGTTTAAGACAAGAGAAAGATGCCAAATGCCTTATGTGTTGGATTGTTTTCAAGAGGTGGCACCACATTTCCATCCAATCGAAAACTAGCAACAATAAGAATGTGTCAGTTGGATTTGCTATTCATTCTGACGTTCTACTGTGCTATTGAGTTAGTTTAGAAGCCATTGGGCACGTTGGGCGGTGGCTAGAATGTGTATGACACGTTTTTGTTTCGATGCAAACATGATTTGGGAGGTTTACTTTGGGCAGTATGGGGGTAGTAAATGAACGAGAAAATGAATAAACTTTGGCACTCCTGAATATTTGCTAGGTGATAAATCGAGTGGTGTAAAAATATGTCTAGGTCATGTGTCGAAATCGAAAGAAATAGGGTGCGTTTTGGAGGATGTCGCGACTGGGAGAACAAATAACAAAGGGTGTGTTTGGGCCAAAGGCCATGTTGGGCTTGTGTTTGTGTTCGGCCCAGCAGAAAGAAAGGAAAGAATTAAAAGGGTCCGTTTGATTTAGCAGTTGGGTTTTAAGGGCCTAATGGGTCACGGGGGCCCACATGGTGAGTTTCGTGAGTCGGGTTACGATCCAATAATATTAGTGAGTGATCTCGGGAATTTTCGTAGGCTCCAGAAATATATAAATATTGTACGGTAAATATATGAAAAGTATATTTAATAAATATAAACGTTTAAAAAAATATATTCCCGATATTTAGACGATCTAGGTTTGTGTGCAAGCATCGTTCCTAGGAAATGATCAATTACAAATATCGTAGTGATCCATATAATAAGTCATGTATAAGAAAAAAAATTGTTACCCGTAAAAATGGTGTTCAATTAACGTAACATACGTTTATTCATGTTTTGTATTTACTAATCATATGGGAAAATTACGAGAGGCTACATACCAGGAGTTTATAGGAGGTGTGTGGGTAAAGATATGAGCTTGTGTAGATACATGAGTAGGCCTAGAGAGTCACTTATGTAATGATATGCATGCAAAAACCAAAAATTTACCTGTGGGATTACCTACTATAGGTATTTGTAATGGAAATGATAGTGATGAGGTTTTGTGAGTTGCTACAGTCTTACCCTCTTAGAAGAAATCTCGTCTGAGATTTAGATAAACGTACGAGTAGGGGAAGGAGATGAGTTGAAAAAGATAAGAGGAGGGAAAAGAGTTGTACAAACGGAGCAGGAATTGTTTGTACATGTGCTAGATACTTGGTCTCATTTTTTTTACATCTCATTGCTTACAAGTAATGGCGTCCCAATTCTTGCAGGCAAGAGCTTATAAACTTATGATCCATTCGATTTATAACTTTCTTCTTAAAATGAAAAAGCGTCCTTATTCATTTTAATATGATAGTCATCATAAATCGTCCTTAAATAATATCGGTGGAAACGGAAAAGTGATCCACATTTAAGGATATTTGGTTCAAGAGTGTTTTAGAGACAAGTTCGAGTCATGGTAGAAACGAGTTCTAACCAGGATGGAGACGGGTTCTGGCCATGGTCAAAACAAGTTCTATTGATCATGGAGCCATGCTCTAACCATGAAAGAGACAAGTTCAAGCCATGGTGGCTAGTTCCATAGCTATTCTGTTACCAATTTGCTACATCTCAAATGATGAGCATCGTCCATGTCATCTTTATAATTCTTATAAAGAGAGATAGCATAATATCGTAGTTGAACATAATGAGGATTAAAGTTCAACCTAGATATTCATACAAGATCTAACTAATAGAATCTTGTGATATGACGAGAAGTACAAGTTCTAACTCCTAGAACATTGTAGGATGATGTAGGAAGAGAGTTTAGAGTAAGAAGAGTAGGGAGAAATGAAACAAAAGGGTAGGAGGATGGATAACGGGAGGATGAGAAAAGGCGGAAGAGTAAGGTTTAAAACGAAGGAGTGGAAATAAAAATGATTGGATAGGATTTAGAGAGGAAATAGAATACCGAAAGAGATGGTATTCCAAGTAAGGATAAGATTTACTAGATTCCTTTAGGTTTTGTTTTCTTCCTAAGATTCTTCTAATTTCTTAGTACTAAACTTAAAGTTTAAGGGTGATGTTTTGGTTTTAATCATTGAGGATGATCCTATAAAGGGAGGAGGACTAGGTGGAATAGGTAGTTCTTTAGCTAAGGTTTCACTAGGAGTATTATTATTCTTAGGTGGGTCTTTGGGCTTAATATTTTGGCCTAAGTTGTCTATTATTACTAGTACCGCTATGATTATAAGTATAACTATTCCTAGATACTTAAAACCAGTTAGGGTAGTATCCATAATATCTTCTAGGTAGATTTACTAATGTGTAACTTATTAAATGTCAAGCCTAAGTAGTTTTAATATCCTCAAATGAATTCTCCTAGTTTCTATACGTAAAGGTCTTAAGTTCATAAACCACTAATCAGATCCTATTTAAAGTTTCTTAGTTGTTTCCTAAGGTTTCGTTTTTCTAAGATCCTCAAAATATTATATGGGTATCCTAAAGAATTAGGTAGGGGAAATTTATATTCTTACTCTGGTAGAAGCTTGCTAATGTGTTTATCCTAAACTAGGGATTTTAAAAGCTTAAGGTGGAGGCTTTATTCTTTCCTAAGGTTCCTTATGTCTGTATTCTAGTTCTAATATCCTCGATAAAGTTCTTAAGATTGGATCCTATTTTCCTATCTCAATTTCTAACCTCAAAATTATTCTTAGTGATATCTTAGGGTCATCTAATTTCATAACCTAAGGTACTCTATTTCTATCTTCCAAAGGCATCCTAAGGTTAATTCTATTCCTAAGTATAGGTATTCTAGAGATATTAACAAGGGGTTTTTCTAAGTAATTTCTTTTAGGAATCGTAGTAATGTTAAGGAAGTAAGGAGGGAAGGACGGGATTATACTTGTATATAATTACTATATACTCGTATATGGGGATTAGTTAGAGAAAGATGTTCTAACTAAGAAGCAGTTTTTTTAAAGGAATAGTGAATACTGGAGGCAAAGGAGAGAAAGAATTCAGATCTCTATGATGTAGAATAAGAATTCTCATCATCAGTATCATAGGAAATGATAGAGGAAGTGCGTTTAAGGGATTTTTGGGGTTGAAGGATGAAGATATGAAAAGAGTTGTTATACATGACATAAAATGTCATGAAATATCGGAAGAGGATTTCACAACCGCATAAGGTCATAAATAACTTGTTATACTTAGATTTCTAACAAGCGTCATTATTTATGCCAAATGTCATTTTGTTGGATTTAGGAGGGTAGGATTTTTAGAAAGAAAATCAACAGAAGAGGAAGAATAGAGGACTGACTCTATAGAATGAAGCTTTAGGCTTTTTCCCAATCCTAAAGTTCATGAATAAGTATCCTTATGAGACGACTCTCATCAAGGACTTGGGTCTAAGATCAAAACCCAATCGAGTTAAGGGTTAGGAGTGATAAGAGTCTATATGTCTAAGGCATCGGGATCCTAATAATTCTAGGGGTTATGCTAGGGTAAGGGCTTAAGGTGGGTCATAACAAGTACTCACTTGTCATGTTTTTATGGATTATTCCTAAATTCCTAGGGATTCTTCCAAAGTTTAGTGATGACTTAAAGTAATCAAGGGGAGGTTTTCCTAAGGTTGATTAGGTTATCCTAATCTTGAGGGGCACTAGGAAGTGTCGATAAGGTATATCTCAGTCTCATTATTACTTTCCTATCTTACATATCCTAGTGGCATTGCTACACTATCTATTCTATAGTAATATTCTTAAGGCATATTGCTTAGGGTTTTTCTTCCAAGGTTTTTCCTAAATCTAAGGGTTCACAGTGTTTCCTAAATTTGATTGATGACTTTCCTCGTCATCATCAATTATTCTTTCTAAGGTACGGATTCTAAAACGGGCAAAGGCTATCTTATGGTGGTGTCTCATTTGATTCTTTTGTAATCTACCTATCCTAAAACAGGCTTGTGCTAGGGTATTTCTTAAATTACTATAGTCAGGTCGGGTTCCTAAGTTATTATCCTGACCTTTTTCTATCTTTCAATAAGGTCAAGGAAAATTTCATCTAAACTATTTAAAATTTCTTCTATCTGATTTTCTAAGGTTTTCTTAGTGAGGTCTTCTCTGACTTCAAATTTCCAAGATGAAGTGGGAGGGTCTACTAAGTAGGGTGTAGGTGCTATAGTATAGCGTTGTCTAGGTTCATATCTAGGGTTATAGGCAGGGATGGGTATCCTAGGTATATAAGGTGTTCTAGGGAGAAAGAAACCATGTGGTTCTAACCTAGGTGTGGGAAAAGGTGGGTGCATGATAGGGTTTGGGGAAGTGATAGGTGATGCCTTAGCATAGAAATCTCTTATATGTTTTAGGTGTGGGTCATCTATAAAAGATGTAAATCCTAAAGATAACGGTGTATCTATACTATTCCTAGGGCTATTCGGGGATTCGGGAAAAAGATTTTTAAGGCTGAAATCTGAATCATTCGGAGAGGGATGAACATTCTCCGTATATATTCTGGATGGGGTAATAGTAGGGAATGGGGAGCAGGCATATCTATCTAGTAATGCAAAATTTAATAAATGCTCAAGTAATGATCAAGTAATACCTAATATGCAGATCTAATGCACGTGTGGCTCTGGGAAGAAGGCATTGGGGAGTGAAGTGGTACAAAGGACTTTCTCGAGTATCGGGAAAAATAGTTATAGTCTAGGTTTTGACCTTGTTCTCTACAACTGAAGCTCTGATACCAATCTGTAACACCCCCATTTTCATGTTTCGTAGCGGATTTAGGGTTCGGGAATTACTTCATAAGATCGCAGTTACAATAATAGAAAACGACTTCAGAAGAGACGTTATTAGAAAATGAGTTACCATTCAATAAAATTATCAGAGTTTTATGAAAGGAGGTCCCCAAAATCTAAGTTTGTTATGAAATTTGAATGATAACTGAGTGAAAAGTCCTGCAAGCGTTGTACCACTCCATGCCATAGTTCCCGCAGAGCTTCATTACCTATGTTACATGCTTAAAAAGTCAACACTAGGTTGAGTGAGAGTCATAGGTTTAGAGTGTGGGTGAATACAAGTTCCTTGGTTTCAGTTGTGACACCCATATGGGAAAATGTTATGTGTGTGTGATAATTTTGATGCATGCACAATTATTAAGAGTGGGGTATGTTGCACTAAGCTCATGAAACCGCACTGACAGTCCGGGTCATGGGGGCTGTAAACCCAACCATGAGGGGACAAGCATGATAACTTGCCAAAGTTAATCCTTTAAGGGTTTCAAGTATAGTACTTATTGGTTACCCGGCTGAGGTGAACCAACGGGAGTTGTCAAACTCCAATAGATCTATCAACTATACTCGCCTTCACTTGCGTAAAACCCGCAAGTGATTATGGCTCATGAATTTTAGTTATGTAATGGTGGCAGAAATAGTATCACTTGTGCAACAAC
>LBNU01023618.1:42621-65609 GCA_014162995.1 Artemisia annua
GGTAATAGTAGGGAATGGGGAGCAGCATTATCTATCTAGTAAGCAAAATTTAATAAATTCTCATAGTAATATCAAGTAATACCCTGAATAGCAGATCTAAGCACTGTGTCTCTGGGAAGAGCATTGGGAGGATAGTGTTACAAAGGACCTTTCTCGAGTATCGGGAAAAAATAGCTTATAGTCTAGGTTTTGACCTTGTTTCTACAAACTGACGCCTGAATACCAATCTGTAAAACACCCCCGTTTTCATGTTCTTAGCGGATTTAGGGTTCGGGTAATTATTCATAGATCGAGTTACAGTAATAGAAAAGACTTCAGAAGAGACGTTATTAGAAAATAAAATGAGTTACCATTCAATAAAATTATCAGAGTTTTATGAAAGGAGGTCCCCAAAATCTAAGTTTGTTATGAAATTTGAATGATAACTGAGTGAAAAGTCCTGCAAGCTTTGTACCACTCCATGCCATAGTTCCCGCAGAGCTTCATTACCTAGGTTACATGCTTAAAAAGTCAACACTAGGTTGAGTGAGAGTCATAGGTTTAGAGTGTGGGTGAATACAAGTTCCTTGGTTTCAGTTGTGACACCCATATGGGAAAATGTTATGTGTGTGTGATAATTTTGATGCATGCACAATTATTAAGAGTGGGGTATGTTGCACTAAGCTCATGAAACCGCACTGACAGTCCGGGTCATGGGGGCTGCAAACCCAACCATGAGGGGACAAGCATGATAACTTGCCAAAGTTAATCCTTTAAGGGTTTCAAGTATAGTACTTATTGGTTACCCGGCTGAGGTAACCAACGGGAGTTGTCAAACTCCAATAGATCTATCAACTATACTCGCCTTCACTTGCGTAAAACCCGCAAGTGATTATGGCTCATGAATTTTAGTTATGTAATGGTGGCAGAAATAGTATCACTTGTGCAACAACCAAAGAAAAAGGCTTGTATTCGGTTTTAATGTAAAGCAAGTAGCACGTATCCCCGTCACAGGGTTTGGAAAGCATTTAGAAAGCGTTTAAAAAGTGTGAGGCTATGAAACTCACCTGGGCTTAAGGCTATGTGATTGATGTTAGAGTGACTAGAGGTCTAGGCTGCTTACTCACGTATCTTGAGGTCTATTAGTGTTGTGGAGGCATGTCAAACTCTAGTTGTTTTGTTTTATGTTTATTAAGTGTTTTATCTTAGGATTCTTAGATATAATATAACACCGTTCAGACCATCGTAATCCAGAAGTATAACTCCTCATATGAAGCTCCCTACTATTGTATTATGCTGCCAACATAATACCATTCGGGCCATCATAATTCAGAAGTATATAACCCCTCACATGAAGTTCCTTACTGTTGAGTTATATTGTTAATTAGAGTTTAGTTATAACATAACACCGATCGGGCCATCATAATTCAGAAGTATATGCAATAATCGTTTGAGGAGCCAGGGCACTTTAAATCGTAAACCCAACAGACTCGTCATAACGAAATATCCACATAGTACTCCTCACATGAAGCTCCCTAGTATTGTGTTATGCTTCTAACTTTAAAATAGGTTTGCTATTGATGAGGTGAAAAGTGTACCCATTTTAGAGGGTCATTTAAGCCCTAATTCGTGTTAATATGATCAAATATTGCCCTAAATCGTTCCTTTTGTCATTTTAGGTACTTTTGAGAAGAATTCTGGAAAACACATCATTTTAGGCGTTTTTGGAGCATAAAGTGAAGAAAACGACAAAGTCTCAAAAGAATGCTGGAAATCCTTCCTGACGGCGTCAGAGTCACAAGGTGAGGCCGTCAGTCAACCAAGACAAAGGAGTGGATTCTGACTATACGTGACGTCCTAAGCATGAATTGTGATGTTTACACCTGACGGCGTCAGGTGTTAATAATCCTAGGCCGTCAGGTGTAATGTTAAAGAGAGATGGCCCAGAGCTATTTTACAAGTGACGGCGTCAGAAGTAGATCTAGGCCATCCGAGAACCCTAATGGCGGCGAGCTGACGGCGTCAGAAACTATAACCTGACGCCGTCAGAGTGTATTTTCTATATATACTTTTCTATTTTTCATTCATTAGTGTGCAACTTTTTGGGAACAACCCCTAGACGACTTTGTCAGTTTTTTCTAGGGTTTTTCACCCTTGACTCTTCCATTTCAATTAAAGATAAGTCTCCATTCAAATTAATCAATATGTCTATGTGTTGGTTAATTATATCTTATGCTTGTCTTTCAATAAACATGCTAGGCTAGATTTATCTTGTGTTTGCTTAGATCTAATGAAACCTAACTATTGATTATTGATTGTTGGTGTGTTTTTAATTGTATTGGATGATTGTTTATCGATGCTAGGCTTAAGAAAACTGGCTAACCTCCTATATGGTAACTTGCTTGAACGTCTTAAGAAACATGAACCAATGCGTACTAGGTTATTATGGTTGTATTTAATGCATGAGCGAATTCTAATGATCCCATGTTAGGAGCTTCTTAGCCGGCTCGACATAGGAGTGAAGTAGGAGCTTATAGAGTTGGGAAGTACGTACGCCACCCCACGAATGGTATTAAGGAATACACCCGTTATCCACGCAATTAATACACACTAACCAACCGGTAAAAGATAGTTAGGGAGTAAGGAAATCTATGTAAACACATTTGTCTCCATATAAGTTTCACAACCACTTAGTTTTAGTTATTTTATTTTATTTGTAATAGTAGTTTTTGGGTTAGTTGGCTAGCAACTAATTCCGCCCACTCCTTCAAACCCGAGATTTTACTTGCTTTCATAAAATATAAAAAAATACAAAAATAATCTTCCCTCACCCTTAGACCTAATTAGAGTAGCTTTTCATACCTAACGAACACTATTCCCTGTGGAGAACGATCAATCCCCCGTACTTACCACTACACTATACTACATCGGTCAGGTACACTGCCTGGTAGGGTTGTAAGCCTCTTGAGATTCCTTGAGAGGTAAAACCTGTTGCGTGGTCGCAATCCCGCACATCAAGTTTTTGGCGCCGTTGCCGGGGAATAGTTATTGTTTAGGTTGAATTTTTATTTTATTAGGTCTACTCACTAGATTCCTTTCTAGTGAGATTTTTTTTTTCTATGATCTCTTTAGTCTATCTTTTTTCTTTGTATTTTTGTTCGTAACCATTACCATCNAGAGGTAAAACCTGTTGCGTGGTCGCAATCCCGCACATCAAGTTTTTGGCGCCGTTGCCGGGGAATAGTTATTGTTTAGGTTGAATTTTTATTTTATTAGGTCTACTCACTAGATTCCTTTCTAGTGAGATTTTTTTTTTCTATGATCTCTTTAGTCTATCTTTTTTCTTTGTATTTTTGTTCGTAACCATTACCATCCGACATCATGGAAGGTGGTAATATCCTTGATCCCAACAACCCACCACCACAACAACCACCACAACCAAACCAACCTCCTAGAGCCCGTACTTTAGGAGAGTACTCCCGTCCTAGCCACCATGGCTATCGAAACACCATTGAGCTCACCCAAGGAGCCAATGTCACTCCCTTGCGATCCGACACCGTCCGGTTGGTGCAAAGCGGATGCGCATTCCATGGACTCCGTTCCGAAGATCCAAATCAACATCTCAAGGATTTCCTCAAAATCGTAGGTTACATAGACCTTGATGTTGAAACTCGAGAGACTACCCGATTACGTCTCTTCCTATTCTCTCTGCGAGACCATGCTAGTCAGTGGCTAGAGCGTCTACCCGCAGGATCCATCACCTCTTGGGATGATCTCACAACTCGCTTCTAACTCAATTTTTCCCACCGGGAAGAACTACCATGCTAAGGAAGGATATCTTGATGTTTGAACAACGTCGAGGCAAGACCCTCTACGGAGCATGGATTCGATTCAAGGACTTAATCCAAAGAGTCCCTCATCATTGCATCAACCTTTGGCTTCAAATCCAGATCTTCTATGACCATGTTGATTACCACACCAAGCGTGCCATCGATCGAGCCACCAGGGGCAGATTGCGGGATAGAAGCGCCGAAGAATCATGGGAGATCATTGATGAGCTCGCATCCGACGATGATGAATTGTGGCAAATTTCCCACGACGTACGCGCGACAGTCAATACATATTCATCACCCGATAAAGCCAACCAAATCACCGAGGAAAGTGTCAGTGAACTTAAGAAGAGAGTTGCATGTATTATGGAAAGACAAAAAAGACCCTTAGGTCCACAAAGAGCAACAGTTAACTCGGTCTCAACCATTAAGCAAATACCATTGTCCGAATCACCTCTTAGGGAAAATACCAAATCCTTCCATAAGCATGCTCGACCCGATTCACCTCCTCAGGAACTTAGTCCAACATTCGAAGCTAAATGAGAGAATATATGTCAAAACACTCCGAACGGTTGGCAAAATTTGAGGAAGCCATTTACAAACAAAAGGACGAAAAGATGGCGGAGATGATGAACCTATTGAAAGAATACACAAAAAAAAGCTCCTGAAAATGTTTTGGTGCGAAATAACAACGATGCTCCTCACAACAAATTTGTCATTGCCACCTCTGTTGTCCACGGGGGCGAAAATGAAGAAAGAGGGAGGCTGATAAGTATGGAAGTCAACAAAATTGACCTCATCCCACTCGATGATGAAAACACAAATGCTTGCAAATGCGATTCAGACAACGAAAAGGAGGCGCCCTTTAATGAGCGCCAAATGGTGGAACCACCAAAATCGCAACAAGTGGGGCATTACCTAAAGCACGAAATAAACAAGGAGACCATAACCAATTGGGTTAGAAATTATCGACGTACTCATCTACCCAATAAGGAGTCAAAGAAGACGAAAGCAGATGATGAATCTGACGCATTACCCGGAGGACAATTGTATGAGAGCCTCATGAGATATAAATTAGTCGCAAAGCAAGAATTCTACGGGGTCTTCGAAATACCATGCAGCATTGGAAAACTAAAGTATCTGGATGTGGTAGCTGACCAAGGTTCCGATGTAAACTTGATGCCGTTATCTGTTTATGTTCAGCTAACCAATGAACTGCCATCCGTCACCCGTACTAATTTTTCCTTTGCAAAACATTCTTATGAGTACCCGTTAGGAATTGCAGAAGATGTGCTGGTTAGCATTGCTGGATTCATGTATCTGGTCGACTTCATGATCATTGAAAGAGATGATACAAATATGCCAATAATTCTTGGGGCACCATTTCTCGCTACTACAAGGGCATAAATCGATTACGGAAGCTACACTATCCAAATCAAAAAGGGGAAGAAAACGATAAGCTTCCCAACGACCCCACGATATATAAGAGAAGCTACTCTACGAAAGAAGATAGAGGCGGATTCCAGTATACTCCGTGGTAATGTTAGAGAGAAGATCCTTGCATGGGAGGATAGGATTAAGAATTACAAAGAAAATGAGATAGGGGAAGGTAAGTATGAAAAGAAGAATTTTGTGGAAGTTGATGAGCACGTCGATAGCCACGTAGAATTTACAAAAGGGGCTCAGTGTTCTTAAGGCATTTAGAAACAAAAGCACCCGCCGATGAACCAAGTCCTTGGTGGTACGGACTATTCACAATTAAAAGCCTACATCAAGATAGGGTTGTTAGCTTGATCAGCAAAGGAGGAGGTGAAGTGACTGCAAGTGTCGAACGAGTGAGACATCATCATCCGAACAACAAGGATTATATCTATCAGAGCTACATCATAATGCGAGATGAAGTCACGTAATGTACGGTGACTATGAGTCTAGCTACAAGACCCGTTAATAAAGAAAAGCGCTTCTTGGGAGGCAACCCAAGCTTTGTGTTTATTTGTTTGTTTGTTTGATTTTATTTATTTTCGTATGTATGTTATTTTTCTTGTTATTGATTCATGCTTCAAAAACTAACTTGTGAAAATGCTTTATTTTGTTTTTAACTTCGTCTTAACTACATATAAAGGTATTTTGCAAAAGATAAGTGTAAGGGAAATCTAAATCGGTTTATAAGAACAAATAAACATGAATCATAACAATTTAAATTAACATGCATATTAGTACTTGTTTGAGTCAAATGCTTGTATCGAGTCATAATGATGTTTTTGCAGGAATTCCAGGAAGTAAGGTATAGTTTTTTCAAAAATTTTCCGGAAACTTAACATGAGAATTCCGTCAGATAATTTCTGACGGTGTCGGGCATTACAACCTGACGGCGTCAGGCAGTAATTTTCAGAAATTTTTGAAAGTTTTGTTAATTCTCTAACTTATAATCTCCAGGAATTCTGCAAACACATTCATTCCACAAGCATTATATCCTATTATAGATTATACCGCCGATTTTAAGCGAGGTTCACCTTTTATGTTTTTCAGGTTAACAGGTTATTTTGCACAAGGAGATGATTTATATCTCGGAAGGGAAGCTTTGAGCGTTCATCTTTCTTGGAAGAAGATCTAACCATGGTACCACACTATTCACACCAAACGAATCAGGGGAGTATTTGTTTCATTCTTTCATTTTCATTACTTTTACATCTTTTATGTGAACATTGGGGACAATGTTCGGTTTAAGTGTAAGGGGGGGAAAATGAAGACACCTTAGAGAATGCAATTGCGCTTGATTTTTGTTTGTTTGATAGTAAATTTGTAATAAAATCGAGAGAAATATTTGTTAGGGCAATTTTAGCGCCAATTTAAAATTTTTTACAACATATAGGAGTGAAACTATGGTCCTAATAAGCGTCTCATGGATAGGAAATTATATGACTAGCACAAAAACTGTACCACTAAAAAATTTTCCACCCCAAATATGTGAGGTTCGCCCCTAGAATTGGTAGGAAAAGCATTTATGCTATGATGTGTGTACTAGTAGCACTTAAATTCTAGAACTTGCGTTAGGACCATCTCAAATCCACAAGTGAGACTACATTCGTGTAGTTAGATCTACAACATGATAAGAGGCATTAGGATTAACCCCTTGTTTTACACCCGTGTTTTTGTTATAATTACATTGGCTACATTGGTCAAGTAATTCTCCCACACCCTTTGCGTTGTACCTATTTTTGGTACACGATACCCCTAGTACACCTCTCAGAGCCTATCTTTTCGTTTCGACCTTTGAGCATCTTACTCAAAGTGAGAATTTGTTACACCCCACTTAAATGTACACCTAAATCGCCTTAGCCTACTGAGGCCCCTATGATGTATTATTCTGGATGGTAGGGCAAGAGTCTATGCAAAAAAAAAAAAAAAAAAAAAAAAAAAAAAAAAATCAAGAAAAATACAAAAAAGAAAATGAGAAAAAGAGAAGTAGAAAAAACATACGGACTACCATCCCGTTTCTTTTTATGTTTGTTTATGTTTTTGTTATTTCGTTTTTAGCTTAAGTTCAGTCGAGTCTTGGCTTACCAACATTGTATAGTACATGTATTTGATCATGATAATTAACTTGCCACCAGTAAAATACCCTTTATTCCAACCAAACCATGTTTATCATATCCCTACACCTTACATTACAACCCTTTGGAAAGCCCTCTTTGATAGTTTATCTTAGGTACTTACGCCTAGTGGAGGAGTAATTGATCCTCTCCCAAGCCTATGGTAATCTATTTGCTATGATAGGAAGTGAGTGATTTTATTCCATTTCGAATGTAGTTGTATAGGTTTATAACACCCGAGAGATGAGAGTATCCAAACACTATTTGTGAGGTGCTAGTGTATGATTTCCGTGCTTATTATGATTAAGGTTGAGTAACTATTTGTTGTAATTACTTCTATGTTAGTGTTAAATGACCCCTAACTCATATTTTGATTGGAATAAAAGACTATTTGCTTGAGGACAAGCAAACCTCAAGTGTAAGGGTATTTGATGAGGTGAAAAGTGTACCCATTTTAGAGGGTCATTTAAGCCCTAATTCGTGTTAATATGATCAAATGTTTCCCTAAATCATTCCTTTTGTCATTTTAGGTACTTTTGAGAAGAATTCTGGAAAACACATCATTTTAGGCATTTTTGGAGCATAAAGTGAAGAAAACGACAAAGTCTCAAAAGAATGCTGCAAATCCTTCCTGACGGCGTCAGAGTCACAAGGTGACGCCGTCAGCCACACAAGAAAAAGGAGTGGATTCTGACTATACGTGACGTCCTAAGCATGAATTGTGATGTTTACACCTGACGGCGTCAGGTGTTAATAATCCTTGGCTGTGTAATGTTAAAGAGAGACGTCCTAGAGCTATTTTACAAGTGACGGCGTCAGAAGTAGATCTAGGCCATCCGAGAACCCTAATGGCGGCAAGCTGACGGCGTCAGAAACTATAACCTGACGCCGTCAGAGTGTATTTTCTATACATACTTTTCTATTTTTCATTCATTAGTGTGCCACTTTTTGGGAACAAACCCTAGACGATTTTGTCAGCTTTTTCAAGGGTTTTTCACCCTTGACTCTTCCATGTTCAATTAAAGATATGTCTCCATTCAAATTAATCAATATGTCTATGTGTTGGTTAATTATATCTTATGCTTGTCTTTCAATTAACTTGCTAGGCTAGATTTATCTTGTGTTTGCTTAGATCTAATGAAACCTAACTATTGATTATTGATTGTTGGTGTGTTATTAATTGTATTGGATGATTGTTTATCGATGTTAGGCTTAAGAAAACTGGCTAACCTCCTATATGGTAACTTGCTTGAACGTCTTAAGAAACATGAACCAATGCGTACTAGGTTATTATGGTTGTATTTAATGCATGAGCGAATTCTAATGATCCCATGTTAGGAGCTTCTTAGCCGGCTCGACATAGGAGTGAAGTAGGAGCTTATAGAGTTGGGGAAGTACGTACGCCACCCCACGAATGGTATTAAGGAATACACACGTCATCCACGCAATTAATACACTAACCAACCGGTAAAAGATAGTTAGGGAGCAAGGAAATCTAAGTAAACACATTTGTCTCCATATAAGTTTCACAACCACTTAGTTTTAGTTATTTTATTTTATTTGTAATAGTAGTTTTTGGGTTAGTTGGCTAGCAACTAATTCCGCCCACTCCTTCAAACCCGAGATTTTACTTGCTTTCATAAAATATAAAAAAATACAAAAATAATCTTCCCTCGCCCTTAGACCTAATTAGAGTAGCTTTTCATACCTAACGAACACTATTCCCTGTTGAGAACGATCAATCCCCCGTACTTACCACTACACTATACTACATCGGTCAGGTACACTGCCTTGTGGGGTTGTAAGCCTCTTGAGATCCCTTGAGAGGTAAAACCTGTTGCGTGATCGCAATCCCGCACATCAGCTATATATATGAAAATAGTTTACTTTATAACCTTTAAGTTTATTATATTTACTAAATCTACCCTATACTTATAATACTTATATTACCTAAGTTTTTAACTATCTAGACTTTACATATTTAGTCCCTATACTTCTATATTTTAAGGAAATGATAGAAATGACCCTTGGACTTATAAGTTTTCAAAATTTACCTTTATACCCTTTGATTTATAACTTTTACGAAACTAGTCCTTATAAGTTTATAAGTTTCTAACTTTTTATCCTAGGGTTATATGATTTTGCAAAAAGGGTCCTTATACTTATAACTTCTAAGAATTGTCAAAAATATTCCTTAGACTTAATATTTAAAAAAAGTTACCATATACACCCCTATGCATGGAAAGTTTTGCAAAACTAGTCCTAATTCCATGCAAACTATATTTTTATGAAACAAAAGGGTTTTCTAGCTTATGGTTTACTAATAAAAGCTTAACTAAGTTACCTACTAGCTTATGACTTATGAAAAGGGATTATAGAATAAAAATAGCAATTCGACTCATTTTAGGGTTTTAAAAAGATAACGAGCTAGATTTTGTGATCAAGGCTTAGGCAAGGGGTTCTATGTGATCTAAGGCAACCTATAACTATCCTAGGACTAAAATATAACTAATAGGAACATGTATGAAGGCTTACGTGATCAGCTAGAACTTAACGAGGGTTATTTGGGTTTTCTAGGGCAAAAGTATCTCGACAAGGCCTCAAGGCTTATACCACTCGACTTCTAGAGCTACAAGGGACTTAGTACTACTACTAGGACCAGAAAGTTGGAGGTAAAGAGAAGTGAAGGTGTGAGATTGAATGGAGGGTGTGTCAAGGGTATTTATAGCCTCGTTAGGCTTGGAAACCAAGGAAAGGGTAAGCTAGGAGGCACTAGGGGGAGGGAGTGACTAACTACAGCTATAAGGTGACTATTATAAGCTACTAAGGTGGAAGTGGAGGTCTACAATGGCGGTTTAGGGTTTGTGTGGTGGTCATGAGACCAACTAAGGAAGAAGGTGATACATAGGTGCATCACCTACTTGTGTGCTAGCTAGAGAGGTGCTATGGTGTGTGCTAAGAATGACTAAAGTGCTAGGCTAGGTACTTGAGGTGTTTGAGATGCTTAAGGTACTTAGTTTTAGGATTAGGGTTAAGTTATAGCCTAATCTTGCTTAGTGAGTGATTAGGGTTTAGCTTAGGGTTTAGTGCCTAGATTAGGGTCCTATAAGTGTTTAGTGACTAATCCTAAGTCCTAAGAAGCTTATACTAAGTGGTGGTAGCTTATGGGGAAAGTTTGAGAAGGTTTGACCTAGTTTTCGGGAAGTTATAACCTAGTTATGGTTTTGTGCTTAAGGGGCTTGTACCTAAGTTCTAATGGGTTGTACTAATGCCTAGGGGTCTAAAGGTATCCTAATATTCCTAAGGTAACTCATACTTAAGCCTTTAACACTTTTAAACTAGTTCAGATAAGCAATTAGGGTTTTGTAAACACATAGGCCTAGTTAGGGCTTAATTAGTGTTAGTTAGGGTTTTGTGATGAGATTAGTGTTTTAGATTGGTGTTTTACATATTATGGTGTTGTTGTAATCCTATGCTTGACATACCAGGAGTTTATAGGGTATGTGGGTAAAGATATGAGCTTGTGTAGATACATGAGCAGGCCTAGAGAGTCACTTATGTAATGATATGCATGCAAAAAGCAAAAATTTACCTATGGGAATACCTACTATAGGTATTTGTAATGAAAATGATAGTGATGATGTTTTGTGAGTTGCTACAGATGCCTTGATGTCGTCCTTTGCTAAATGATCTTGTTGTCTCTTGTTAACTTTGTACGTGACTTTGGTCTTCAGTTGCACCTGACGCCGTCAGGTTGTAGGTCTTCATAATCTTTCTAAAGCGTCACTTGTTAATTTGGTACCAAAAATCCATCTTTAGTAACAAGTGACGGCATCACTTGGTAGAGCATGATGCCGTCAAGATTCCTTTCCTGAGAGATTTTAAGATTTGGTCATTTTCTTCACTTTTCTTGTTGTTTTAAGCCCAAAACATGACGATTTCCAGATTTCTCATCCCAAATACCTAAAATTGAAAAAGAAACGATTTATGGAAATATTTGATCATATTAATACAATTTTGGGGCTAAATGACCTCTTAAAAAGGTACCAAATACCCTATCATTTTTTTACATGGAATTGTATGTGAATCTAAGTATTACAAGTCTTGTATGGACATGGCTTGTAATAGGATGATTGATATGATAATTGCTATGTTAATTTGCTTATAAAGTGTTTCATCCTGTTTACATTAACCATGTACTCATCAACTATTTTGAACACTAAGGTGATTTCTCCTGACTATCCTACTCCCCATCTCCGAAGATGAATATGAATATTCTTCCCGTACTCTCGGAATAGCTACGTCATCTCGTACCACATTGCCTTGTAACTCACCGGTTGAGTATGAGTGTTGTGTCGTGAATTCTTAAGCAGGATGATATATAATATCCTTATTTAAGTGGATTAGGATGCCTTTTAATTTAAATAAAGAAATTGTCAATCGCCGAACCATTAGTTTATAATTTCTTACTTACATAAATTGGGACGCTTCTTTATATTAGTAATGAATTATAAATAAGTGGGTGATGCGTGGTTTCGCAACCATGCAAAAGGTTTTACTTCTCAAGGGATCTTGAGAAGCTTGCAATCCTCACCAGGCAGTGTACCTGACTGATGTAGTATAGTGAGTGGCAAGTACCGGGGGATTGATAGTTCTTTAGGGGTATAGTGTCGTTAGGATTGAAAACTAAGTCACTAGGTCATCTAAAGGTGAGGGACGATTATTTTTGTATTTTCATGGTTTTGTGAAAGCAAGTAAAATCTCGAGTATTGAAAGAGTGGGCGGAATTAGTTGCTAGTCAATTATCCCAAAACTTACTACTATAGAAAATAAAATAACAAGAAAAGTAAATGTGGTGAACTTCTTATGATGAGAAAATGTGTTTACTTGGATTTCACTACTCCCTAGCTATCTCTTATTGATTAATTGATTTGTTACAATTGTTTGGATGAAGGGTTGCATTCCTTAATATCATTCGTGGGGGCGTGTACGTCCTTCCACAACTATATAAGGCTCTATCTCTTCCTATGACGACACGTTTAGTATCCTATCGTGGCCTCAATAATAGTCACTTATGCATTAAACACAACCAATAAAACCATAGTACACATCCGATTACATTTCTTCAGACGTTCAAGCTTGTTACCATATAGGAGATTAGTGAGTTTTCTTAAGCCTAACGTGAAGTCAATCACCCAAACCAACCAATAACAAATAAAAAATCAATAATTAATAACTAGGTTTCATTAGATCTAAGCAAACACTAAAAAACCTAAGCTAGCATGTTAATGTAAAGAAAAGACAAACAATTAATCAAACAACATATAGACATATTGAATGATCAAAGGAAGAACTTATCTTCAGTTGAACATGGAAGAAAAGAGGGTTTGAAAACCGTAAAAATACTATAGAAGTCGGACTAGGGTTTTTCTCCAAAGTTGCACACTTAATGAATGAAAAATCCAAAACTATATATAGATTTTACAAGCTGACGGCGTCAGGTTATAAGCCCTGACGCCGTCAGGCCGCCGTGTTTAGGGTTCTCAGATCGCCTAAAATCACTTCTGATGTCGTCACTTGCAAATTGGTTCTGGGCCGTCTCGTGTATCCATAAAGCCAGACGGCCTTGAGAATTTTGTACTTGACGCCATCAGGTGTAAATTACATGTTTTCTTCTGGGACGTCTAGTGTTGGAAATCCACCATCTTGAGCATAAGGTGACAGCGTCAGCTCCAAAGCGTGATGCCGTCTAGTGTAGAAACTTGACTTTTCTTGACTTTACTTGTTTTCTTCATACCTGAGCATAAAAACGTCCGAAAAGCTCCAAAATGCTCCATTTTCCAGAAATCACGTTCTGAGTACCTAAAAAGAGAAAATGAACAATTTGAGGTAATATTTGATGATAAAATCACCATTTAGGGCTTTAATGACCCTCTAAAAGCGTAACAAATATTTCCTTATCAAATACCCTTACACTTGAGATTTGCTTGTCCTCAAGCAAATGAGCTTTTATACCAATTAAAATACAAGTTAGGGGTCATTTAACATTAATATAAAAGTAATTACAACAAATGATCATCACACCTTAATCAAAACAAGCCCGGAAATTGTACACTAGCACCTCACATTAAGTGTTCGGATACTCTCATCTCTCGAGTGTTATAAACATAATATCACAAATGGAAATGGAAAAGTATCTCCCACTACCTGTCTTAGCAAATAGATTACCATAGGCTTGGGAAAGGATCAAAACCTCCACCACTTTGGCGTAAGCACCTAGGATAAACTATCAAAGAGGTCTTTTAAAGGGTTATAACGTTAGGTGTAGGGATATGGAAAACATGGTTTGTTGGATAAAGGATATTTTACTGGTGGTAAGTCAATTGTCTTAGTTAATTACATGTACAATGTGGCGTTGCTAAGCCAAGACTCGAATCAACTTAAGCTAATTACAAAATGTTAGGTCACCATTTTGTAAACACAAGTATAGATTTGATAAGAAATGATATGAGAAATAGAGATGGTTGATCTACTAAATATGATATAGAATTTGACAAGAGTTTAGCTAAGATATTCAATAAACCAACAATTTGAAAGGTTACATAAGCCTTCTATTGATAGGCAAGGAGCTAGGGCAACACTCCCTCTATCTTCATACGTGGGCTTTTCTAAGGCATGATGTGAAACGTGATCCTAACATTCTCCCCCTAAGGATCGGTCATGATGATTAGCAAGGTTGCTCAACATCTTTTCATTGTCTTTAATCTTTGACTTTTACGGCTTCAGACGTCTTCAAAAAATTCATTAGCAAAATGATTCATCGTTCTTTGTTCTTTGTCTTTGATGATGTGATAGTGATCAAGTGATGTCGTAATCTGCCATTCGTCACTTTCGTAGCCTCCAGTGGATTCGCGCCTTTCCAACATGCTCATACATCTTTGACGATGGTGCTTTCATACATTCATAGCTCTTATTTCATTGTTGAAGATTCTTTGTGTTGACGTAGAATCCTGCTTTGACTTTAACAATTCGCCGATCTTTGATGAAAGCTTTCTTAGAAATTGAGATGTAGGTATGAGCATGTGGAAGTTGGTGTTCAAGATGGTGGTTGTACCTGCATTAAAACAGTTAGCAATAATACATCCGGTACTTACAGGTTCGGAATTAGAGATTCTCAACAGCATAGTGTGAAGACTCCTTCTAATCCTTACCAAGGCCGTTCCTAATTGGATACCCCCTAGAGGGCTTACACAGACATACATAAGTACACCCACGATTAGGTGAGTCGCTGGAGATCACCCCACGACTGTAGACCGTTTGGAACCATCACAAACACTAAGCGTAATCCATAAGGAATTGCCGTAGTGACCTGCTGTCAGGGCTGTTTAATGTTGACCCTGGCAGGATTTCCGTTCAATCATTCGAGAAATACATAAGTAATTCCCTCATAAACGTTCCTGGCAGATTGCTAAGATCTGCGTAGGACTCGATAATTTACACTTAGTGTCCAATGATGTAAGACACTAGTGTAGAAGTATTATGTGTTCCTAAGAGATCTTTGATATATCTCGTGGCTCTAGACTCAGGCTATGTCTGGTAAAAGTAGCAGTGAGCAGTAGCTGTGAGCTGTGAGCAGTAGCCACATCTCACTGCTCACCGCTCACAGCTTCATAAAGAAGCATTGGAAAAATGAGGTTTCCTAAAAAATAGCAAAGCTCACAACTCTCATGCCAAACGAACACTAAAAATCAAAAAGCTCTTTGCTCACCGCTCATCACCCCAAAAAGCTCCAAAAAGCTTTGCGCCAAACATAGCCTCAATTCGTGCACATTTTGGTCGTCGGATGTGTGGAGCAGAGTACCTCCTTTTCAATATCGACACACTCGAATGAATGGTCAATAGATTATGCAGGGTTCTCCGTGAGAATGAAACAAGTATCTTTTGAGAGAAACTTGAGTGGCTGAGAAGGTTTATGTGCATTGCGTCACTGGGTCCATGACGTCTTTATCTTCAATACCGGTGTCGACTTAGCAACGACCAGTAGCATATGAATTGAACCCGGTGTCTGACCTAAGGTTGAACAAAAGAAGGGCTATTTCTGTTCACCGTTTTCTATACATTTCTTTTTAATTCTTCAACCCCTTTTTTCTCCTTTCATTGTTTTCTCTTTTTTTCATATCATTCCTAAGGACTTCTAATTTCTAACTATTGGTGTTGTCCTTGGGTTGATCCCTCTGGTTCTGGCGGATCATAGGACGGTTATTCCTAACCTTAGTCTCCTTATAACTTCGCGATTATCCTATTGTTGCCATAAAACCAAATGTTTGAAAATCTCTCAAAGTGTTTATGAATAAGAAACCTTTTGTTAACACTTTGAGGGTTTTGATTTAATTAGAAAGACTCCCCCTCCACATATGCTCATGAATATTTTCAGAAATTTGAACATGCGGGAGGAGTTGGCACTTTTGAATTGATCCACTGTTAATAGACATGTACCCGAGGGACACGTTTACGTTGCTTAGTTAAAGGGATCCATTATCAGTTTTTAGGTGATAACTAGCCCTAATAACTAACTTGAAGTTGTTAAGATTCCTAAAAGGAAGTTAGACCCGTCAAAGTAAACGTCTAAGAAGAGTTTCTCGAAACGGTACTTTCTACTTGGATAAATCCTTTCGAATACTAACATTTGTTGTTTCGTCAATTCATGGGTTAATTCTGAGTCGAGCTCGTACAAGATAACATGCTTGACATCATATTTTAATCACTTTTCATCTTCTCCCCCTCAAAAATAGCATATCAAATGTTGTTTTTGTAAACTTTTTGATTAAAATATGCCTTTTTGAGTCTTATGGGGAGAATTCAACAAGAACTTTTTGTTTGAAGAACAATGTTTTTTGGTCAACTACTCCCCCTCAACAAGTGACTACTCTTTGAGGTGAAATACTTGTCTTTTGAGCAGAATTGAAAAAAATCATGAAAGGTTTGTTAATTCTACTCAAAAGTAAGAAGCTTTCGCTCCTTATGTGAGGATTGTGGCACTGATGCGTACCACAGGGTCCTTTAAATACAAAGTGCGGGTTGTACACTGTTATGTGTGCACAAGCCGTAGTAATCACAAATCAATCAATATATAATTGAAATATTGAAATGTTAATACCGGAAACATGTGAGCTATGTTTCACCAGCAGGCATGGCATCAAAGTCTGTGAATCGAGGATCAGGTCGTCTGAATGTCAAGACCAAAAATGATGGTCGAACGCCGATGTAGCATTCCAATCTCCTGATCAGCTCACGATGATACAATCTCTCTTCGACCGTATGAACAAAGTTGCGAATCATCCTTCGTGCATTCGCTTTCCACCTCGTATTTTCACCCTTCCTTAACCGCTTCTTGTCATCAAGCAATCTTTCAACTAACCCATCATAAACTCCTTGTAGTGTGTCATCACAGAATTTATGAATCTCATCAAACCTCATGTAGCGGAACTGATTCTTCTTGTTGAGGTAGGTGATTCCAAATGATGGTTGCTGTATGAGCGTATACTGTGACGATTCTTGAATTCCAGTGAATGTGAGTTGTGGTTTGGTTAGGTTGAGCTTGTTCTGATAACTTTCAACGCCCAGCTGAAGATCTTCCACTCTTTCTTGAACTATTAATCATCTGATGTAGAGAAGTGTTAGGTCACCATATTGTAAACACAAGTATAGATTTGATAGAAATAAGATGAAAGATAGAGTTTGGTTGATTAGATCAAATATGAAGAATAAAAGTGCAAGAGTTTCCTTATGTAAATGAAATAACCAACAAGAAATATGTTTACATCATATTCCTATTTATAGGAGAGGAGCTAGGGCAACACTCCCTTTCTCCTTCCTTTCACTAAACGTATGGGCTTAAGGCCCATTGGACGTGTCCATAGTCTTACACGTTCCATACATAACATAAATAACTTAGCAACCTATTACAATGACGGAAATAACCGAGACTTGATAAAATGTAAATAAACATAGGTTCTAACAATCTCCCCCTAAGGATCGGTTGTTGAAGAAGTGATGTTAGTCACGGTCATTTGAGGTTGCTTGACGTCTTCTGTCTTTGCACTTTAGTTGTAGCATTCATAGCTTTGGACGTCATCAAAAATGATTATGTAGAAATGATTCATCGTTCTTAGTTCTTAACAATCTCCTCAGATAGAATAGGTGTTCATTGTTCTTTGTCGTTGATGTGATAGTGATCAATCTGATGTAGTAATCTGCCATTCGTCACATTCTTTGACTCCAGTGGATCTGCATCATTCCCACATGCTCATACATCTTTGATGGTTGAAACTTTCATAAGTGAGGAGCTCTCTTTTCATATGTGAAGATTCTTTGTGTAGACGTAGAATCCTTCTTTAGACGGTGTGTTGCACTTAAGATCATTTGCCTTTATCACTTTGTAGATTCTTTTGGCATGGAATCTACCTTTGGCATTCATGATGCTTCGATCTTTCATGAGAGCTTTCTGAGATGTAAGTATGAGCATGTGGAAGCCGGTGTTTAGGATGGTTGTTGTACCTGAAATGAAACAGTTAGCAATAAAACATCCGGTACTTACAGGTTTGGAGTTAGAATTCGTCAACAGCATAATGTGAATACTCCTTCTAATCCTTACCAAGGCCGTTCCTAATCGGATACCCCTAGAGGGCTTACACAGACATGCATACGCACACCCACGATTAGATGAGTTGCTGGAGATCACCCCACGACTGTAGACCGTTAGGAACCATCAAACACACTAAACGTAATCCACAGGGAATCACCAAAGTGACCTGCTGTCAGGGCTGTTTGATGTTGACCCTGGCAGGATTTCCGTTAATCATTCCGAGAAATACCTAAGTAAATCCCTCATAAACGTTCAAGGCAGATTGCTAAGATCTGCGAAGGACTCGATAATTTACACTTAGTGTCCAATGATGCAAGACACTTAGTGTAGAAGATTTTTGTGTTCCTAAGAGATCTTTTATGTTATCTCGTGGCTCTAGACTCGATAAGTGCACATTTGGTTTCCTATGCGGAGGCATGGAGCAGAGGGCCTCCTGTTTCAATATCAACCATCTCTAATAGACGATCAATAGATTACACTGGTTCCCTGTGAGAATGAAACAAAGATCTTTTGAGAGATGCCTGAGTGGCTAAGAAGGTTTAGGTGCATTGCGTCACTAGGTCCATGACGTCTTTTATCTTCAATACCGGTGTCGCATTAGCAACAACCAGTAGCATATGAATTGAACCCGGTGTCTGACCTATGGTTGATAACATGGAGGGCTATTTCTTTTCACCCTCTTCATTCATTTTCTTTTTAATTCTTCAACCCCTTCTTTCTCCTTTTGTTATATCATACCTAAGGACTTCTAATTTCTAACTATTGGTGATGTCCTTGGGTAGATCCCTCCGGTTTAGGCGGATCATAGGACGGTTTTTCCTATCCTTAGTCAACTTGTAACTCCATAACTATCCTATTGATGCCTTTAAACCAAATTATTGAAAATCTCTCAAAGTGTGTAAGAGTGTAAAACTTTTTGTTAACACTTTAAGGTTTTGGATTTTATATGAAATACTCCCCCTCAACATATGCTCATGATTATTTTCAGAAATTTGCATATGTGGAAAGAGTTGGCACTTTTTGAATTGATCCACTCTTAATAGTCATGTACCCGAGGGACACGTTTACGTTGCTTAGTTAAAGGGATGCATTATCAGCTTTTACGTGATAACAAGCCCTAATAACTAACTTGATGTTGTTAACATTCCTAAAAGGAAGTTAGACCCGTCAAAGTAAACAACTAGAAAGAGTTTCTCGAAACGGTACTTTCTAATCGGATAAATCCTTTCGAATTCAGACATTTGTTGTTTCGTCAATTCGTGGGTCAATTCTGAGTCGAGCTCGTACGAGATAAGACTTTTTGACATCATATTTTAATCACTTTCTCTTTCTCCCCCTCAAAAATAGCATATCAAATATTGTTTTTGTAAACGATTTTGATTAAATATGCCTTTTTAAGTCTTATGGGGAGAGATCAACAAGATTTGAAGATTTAAGAACGATGTTTTGATTCAAGTACTCCCCCTCAACAAGTGATTACTTATTGAGGTGTAATACTTGTCTTTTGAGCAGATTTGAAAAATACTGAAAGGTTTGATTAAATCTACTCAAAAGTAAGAAGCTTTCGCTCCTTATATTAGGATTGTGGCACTGATGCGTACCACAGGGTCCTTTCATTACAAAGTGCGGGTTGTACACTGTTATATGTGCACAAGCCTTACTAATTACAAATCAAACAATATTATAAATATATTGAAATTTTTCTACCAGAAGTATGGGAGCTGAGCTAAGCATCGAAGACTATGAACTTTGAATCAGGTCGGCGAAATGTCAAGACTGGAAACGATGGTCGAACATCGATATAGCTTTCCAACCTTCTGATCTGTTGTCGTCGATATAGCCTTTCTTCAATCGTATGGACAAAGTGTATGATATATCATTCGGCTTCCATTAGCTTTCCACCTCGTTGTTGTTCCCTCTTTCAGCCTCTTCTTTTCATCCTCCAATCTTTCTGCTAACCCATTGCGAACTCGTTGAAGTGTGACATCACAAAACTTCGGAATCTCATCGAACCTCATGAAACGAAGCAAATTCTTGCTGTTGAGGTAGATGACTCCAAATGCCGGTTGTTGTACGAGAGAGTATTGTGACATCTCGGTGATTTCAGGAATCAAGAGTTGTGGTGCAGTAAGGTTGATGGTGTTCTGATAACTTTCCACTCCCAGCTGAAGATCTTCCACCCTTTCTTGAACAATTAATCGTCAGATGTGAAGTAGGAGAGATGCGATGAAGTTGTACTGAGTGTCTTGTTCAAAGTTGAGCAGCTTTCCTTGAACTTTTAGTAGATACATATCTTCAATGTCGTTCAGGTTCAAATCTGGGAAGTCTGCTTCACAAAACTTGTACTTCTTCTCGTCTGTTCTCTTGACGATTATTTCTTTCATGAAGGCATAGTTGAATTTCTTCTCTTCCACGATCTCCAGTATGGCAACGATACGAAGCAGTTGCTTCACATTCTCACTGGACTTGAGATGTAGTCGGTGAGTGTAGCCAAGCTTTCGTTTTTCCGGCCAGTGTTGAATACCTAGAAGAGTGTCCCAGTTGTATTGGACAATTTTTTGCAGTAGATTGGTGCGTGCTCTTCAATGTCTGGTAATTCATATCGGGCGGCTGGAATTGAAAGTGTGAGTGAGGATGCATATCGTTCTTTGGAGGTCTCGTGTGCATGCTTAAGGTATTGGTAGTCATTGTTGAAGAAGCGTCTATAGGGGATCTTAGGTTTTTCAGGAAACCCAAGTAGAGGTAGTGGTTTTGTCCAGTCTGTGAAGTAAGGTTTCTTCATTTCAGTATCGACATTCGATTCAGGGTTAAGCCAGTCGAACGAGCCAGATAAAGCACAGGCTATGTTCTCCATGTGGTAGTCGAGTTCCACCTTGTTCCCTGATCTCTTCTTGAGAAAGTCCATTGCTTCACGATTGATCCGCTTCAGTTCAGTCTTCGACAACCTTTCAACTTGTAAACCTGACATAATACTCTGAGTCATCTGCAAAGTATTACCCGGTAATGGTTCGTCGGTCTCAAGCGGTGGTTGTGCTTTGATCATTGTTGTAAGCCAATCAGAGTCACGAGCTTCGTCCACATTTAGCCAAGAGAATTGAGGAGTCTTTTTCTTCTGCTTCTTTGACTTTTATGACTTCTTCTTCTCTTTTGGTGATGATGGACCGGTTTGAAATTAAAGAATTTCTGATTCGGGTATTGCTGTTTCTTGTTCTTCCTGAGTATCAAACGGTTGAAGTGTGAATGGTGCCTCTGATTGTGTCGGTCCGGTGCCGGATGCAGGAGCTCTTTGTTTAGAAGGAGGAGCCTTAGAAGTCTTATGGGGCTGCTGTGATGAAGATGGTGCTTCTGACTTCTTTGACTTATTGCTTTTCGGATCTGAGTCAGGATCATCATCTTTTCTTTGTCGTTTGTGTTTACCTGCAGCTTCCTTGCAAGATTCTTTTGAGGCTATGGCTTGAAGTGCCTTGAACATTGTTGATTCTTCAGGTGTCTTATCCTCTTTGTTTCTAAGCTTGATAGCTAACAGTGTTTGTAGTTGTTCAGTAGATAGATCTTCCGGTGGTGGAGGATCCCTGTTAGTGCGAAGGTAAAATGGAGTTGACTCAAGCATTCTTTCAATGTTGTGCTTGATCCTAGTATTTAACTTAGAACGAATCGGCTCAATAAGCGCAGACACAACCGGTTCAGTTATTGCAGCGAGGTTGTCGTTGAGATATTCTGTGGTGTACTCTTTGATCATCCCGTCCATGTCGGCATGTAGAGCTTTGTTGACAAGTTCACTCGCACCCTGAAGATCTTTGACTTGTGAAGTCAGAGTTTTGACCTGTTGTGAGAGCAGTTGTACTTGGTCATGAAGATCTCCAGTAGGCTGTTGTGTCTCCTTCTTTTTCTTCTTTGCTAAATCAAGAGCTTTCTTGATCCGCTTTGATGTTGTCAAAGCTGCTTTGCCTCCCTTCTTCTTCTTGTCTGATTTGTCTTTGGGTGTTTTCTTTGCTGGTGGTGGTGGTGAGTGATGTGATGATGATGATGAAGATGACTTGTGCTCGGGTTCTGATGGAGGAGGTGAGGGATCCCTTGGAGGTGTTTCTTTCCCCATTAATGATTCTTCCTCTTCTCTTCCCGATGATAATTCTTCTTTTTCTACCTCTATTGATGATTCTTCTTCTTCACTTGCTATTTCTTCTACACCAATCCTTTCCGNGTTCATCAGTTTCGAAGTGTTCTTCTTCTTGATCGAGTCCACGAAGCAATCTATCCGTCTCTTCTTTAGCTTTCCTCTGTATTTCCTCCTTCTTCTTAAGTTCGTCTTCAATCTGAACTTGAGCAACGAATTCTGGAGTGATGAGCTCAGTTTGTTCTTTTTCAACATCTTCCAGTGGAGCTTCTGTCATTATGTGTCATGTTGTACGGTTTTGGTTTGTGGAGCTACAGTGCTGCTTGAGCAAACCTCGAGTCCTTGAAGATTGAACGGTGTCTGATGAGGTTGTGGATGTTGAAGACTTAGAAGCGTAGCTTCCCTGAGGTCTTTCTCCTCCTGCTTCTTTTCAGCCCTGGCGTCGACGATGATACTTTTGAGTTTCCGCTTGTCAACCAGTGGCTTTGCAGTTGGTTCATCTTCTGCTTCTTCATCATGTGCAGCATCACTTGATTCATAGATGGCAATTCCCGTGCCTTTTCTTTGTTCTTTCTCAGCAGTTTCCTTGCTCAATTGTTTAGTCAGTGCAAGCCCTGGAAACTCTTCTTCGTCATCAAGTTTTTCTTCTCGGTCATCTGGAGCCCTTGACCTTCTTACATAGTTTGCTTCGTCATCAGATTCGGTGCCGAACTCAGAGTCGGTTTCCGTTTCGGATGATGAAGCTGACGGTTCATGCCGAGGAATCTGCTTCTGTGCAGCTTTCCTTTTTGGTCTGGTGGGTGGATTTTGAGCAGGCTTTGGTTGTT
>LBNU01023618.1:68963-123852 GCA_014162995.1 Artemisia annua
GAACAAAGCATGTTTTCTCCCTGAATGCAACTTCCAGATCACCATCACAAAATTGACCAACTGAAAATAGATTGTGACCAAGGCCTTCAACATAGTAAACACGACTAATTTCGATATTCCCACTGATGTAGTCCCCATAGCCCATTATTGCAGCGAAATGATCATTCCCGAATCTGACAGTACCAATGAACTTTGAGACAAAGTTTTTTAACAGTTTAAGATTGCCTGTCATGTGTCGGGAGCACCGCTATCAACAATCCAGAGAACAATTTGCACCACCTGCATCACATGAAAGAGACGACGATGGTACAATGGTAAGGGTGGAACCCGAAGAAGTTGTGGGTTCCGTTGGGTTAGAAGCACACATGTTAACAATTTTAGGAATCCATTTAAAGCTATGTGTCTTTTGTAACCAACGTTGCCAATTCCAAACTAGATTTAGCCTTCTTTATATCAAATTCAGTGACAGTTGGCATGATCCTAGAGGTATTGTTCGCAACTACTGGGTTGACTATATCATTCTTAGAAACTACGCAGGGCATAAGTCCTAGCACAGATTTAGAAGCATTAGTGGGCCTAGATTTTCTGCCTAATGTACATTTCTTAAGACGAGATAAAAGAGAATTGGCAACACATTTAGAATGATCACCAGATAACATACTATTACGACAAAACACACATGAAGCATCAACTTTTAAAACATTCAAAGGTTCATCATTCGTTACACATGTTCAAAGACATATTTGATGCAATCATGGTCCAGTTAATTAATGTGTGATTGATGACGGTATTATTATTAACATGTAACTTAGATGATATATCATTTAATGCACATAAGTTATTTGGTGACTTGTTAAATAACACAATACAAGCACAAGTTAACTAACATTCTCACAATACTCATATTTATGAGAGTTCATTCAATACACAAGTTTTTGTAAGTTTACAATCACTTGAACATTCAAAAATAAGTTACACATGATCTCGAAATTATTACAAACGATGTTCTCTAAAACTATCACTAATGAATATCTCGAGAACTTTAATAGAGACATTTCGAAAGTTTTCTAGATTTTCTCGATAACTACTGTTATGAGAAGATTTCGGAAACTTTACAAAAGATCTCGATAAATCTTTTGAGAAAGATTTCAAAAATGTTTCTCGAAAGTTTTTCTCGAAAAAATTCTTATACAAGAATTTTTCGAAATCAAGAAGTCGTACGTTTATCTGTGAAATCTTTGATCCTTTTGAATGAGACCTGTATATTGAATGACAATCATCAGTAAAATCACAACTAGGCATCATACAAAAGATCTCGAAAACTAACGAGACCTAAATTATCTAGAACTTGATTAACGAGAAATCATGCAGTGAATCCACTCAATTACATCAATTAACACATATTAGAACACATTCTATCAGTTTAATTAGACTCATAAACACATATATGAAAAGCCCTAAATTGTACATAAACCCTAATTATCTAGAACATGCAATTAGATGTTTTGGTACAATTAACAGGTACACACATGTAATAGACACGTAAACAAACAAATCCCACCAACAATGTACACAAAAACATCACCCAATCACAAAAACCCAATTCGTTTTTAAACCCTTATTTTCGAAAACGATTCTAATGTGATAACTGTTATGATTACGAGTAAGGGACATGATTATTTTGTGTTTAATACTAAAAGCCCTATGATTCCATAACCTAAAACACACTATCACATATGGAACGAAATTTTCGAAAACCCTAGTTCTATAAATCTCAATTCTATGAAATCTAGCCATCTAAAACAAGATTGGTTAAAAACCATTTGTTAAAATGAGCTAAGGATCACGAATTTACTTACGGTTTGATGATCAAGAACACGGATTTGAGAAATGATTTGTGGCCGTGTGATGATAAAGGTGTGTTTGTTTTTGTGTTTTGTTTTTGTGAAATAAGAAAAAGGGGGGGGGGGGGGGTTTGTTTTGTTTGGTATTTTGAAAACTTTATAACAACTTGGCAAGTTTAGTCCCTAAACTTCATGCAAAACCATATAACATGTCCTAAAGAAATAATTTAACGGTAAAGGTAACGACAGTTAATGGTAAATGCATATTAGGCACACAAAGAAGTAAAAGTGAAGAAAGAAATGATACGAGATAACCTTTGACGTTCCACCATTGCAAAGTAACATCATAACAATAAAGAAATATGCAAGTACACATGTTTGCACAAGATTTTGAAATTTTGAAGAACATTTTCTCCCCCTCAACACTTGGTGTGAAAATTTTGAAATTTTTGATAAACCAAGGTGTTGACGAAGATGGTGTACATGCATATGAAAAACAAGACAAAATAAAATAAAATAAAGGTAAATAAAAAATAAAACATCTTTTTGGAATTTTATGAAGGTTTTTTGATTTTGTATTTTGTTTTTGATAAATATTTACAAAGATAGTTTTTGGTATTTGACTCGGTTAATTATTTTCAAGAAAAGATTTAAGATCATCCGGAGTCAAACACCGCATACCAATCCGGTGAACTAGCTCAGTAAACCTTCCCGGGGGTAGTGGTTTTGTGAACAAGTCTGCCAGTTGGTATTCTGTACCCACAAAATATAACTCAATTGTACCCTTTTCAACATGCTCCTTGATGAAGTGATAACGGAGATCAATGTGCTTAGACTTTGAATGCAGAACCGTGTTGCACGAGATCGCTATCGCACTTTTCGAGTCACAGTACATCGGAATCTTGTTGAATAAGTAACCGTAGTCCATTAGTTGTGTACGCATCCAAATGACTTGTGCACAGCAGGCAGACATGGCAACATATTCAGCTTCTGTTGACGATAGTGATGTGCAATCCTGCTTCTTTGATTGCCAAGACACGAGTTTATCTCCTAGAAACTGCAAACCACCAGAAGTACTTTTGCGTGTATCCATACACCCTGCATGATCAGCGTCTGAAAAAGCTATTAGTTCAAAACCGGAATCCTTCGGATACCAGATCCCCAAATTAATGGTTCCCTTTACGTATCGAAGGATTCTCTTAGCCTCATTGAGGTGACGTTCAGTTGGACTGGACTGATAGCGAGAGCACATAAATACAGCAAATACAATATCCGGTCTACTAGCGGTGAGATACATCAGTGACCCAATAATACTTCGGTACTTTGTGGGGTCAACTGGTTTCCCATTTGGATCCGCATCTAACTTAGTTGTGTTAGCCATAGGAGTATTGTAAGTATCACAACTGGTCATTCCATGTTTCTTAATTATCTCAAGAGCGTATTTGGACTGATTTAGGAAAATTCCACGGGGAGACTGATGAACTTGTAGTCCCAAAAAGAACGTAAGTTCACCCATCATTGACATTTCAAAATTTTGTTTCATTAATCTGGCAAAAGCGTTTGAGTACTTTTTGTTTGTAGAGCCAAAAATAATGTCATCGACATATATTTGCACAATTAAAACATCTTCCCCGTGTTTTTGAATAAACAAAGTTGGATCTAGTAAACCTTTAGTAAAAGAATTAGCAAGCAAGAAAGCAGTAAGTTTATCATACCACGCCCTGGGGGCTTGTTTGAGACCATAGAGAGCCTTCTTAAGTCGGTAGACATGATTTGGGTGCTCTGGGTCGACAAATCCCTCTGGCTGACTAACGTATACCTCCTCACGTAGTTGACCGTTCAGAAATGCAGTTTTCACATCCATTTGATAAACGACCATGTTTTTGTGAGCAGCGTATGCTAAAAATATTCGAACAGCTTCGAGTCTAGCCACTGGTGCAAAAGATTCCTCAAAGTCAATTCCTTCCTCTTGAGTATATCCTTTAGCTACCAAACGTGATTTGTTACGAATAACATTGCCTTCTGCGTCCAACTTGTTTTTCCAAATCCATTTTAGCCCAATGACATAAAATCCATCCGGTCGTTCAACTAATTCCCAAACTTCAAGACGTTTGAATTGGTTGAATTCCTCTTGCATTGATTCAATCCAGTTGTCGTAAGTGAGAGCTTCTTTAATATTTTTCGGTTCTTCATGACTAACTGTTAGAGCATAAATGCAATGTTCGGCATCGGAGTGAAGTTTTTGTCTAGTCATAACTGGAGCTGTTGGATGACCAATAATGTTGACAATTGGATGGTCACGAGTCCAATGATGTGTTGAAGGGTGAGGGTTATGAAACTGCTGCATATTAGTTGGTTCCAAGTTGCGTGTTGACGACTCAGCAATATCAGAAAGGTTCGGAGTCGGAGCAAACGGATTGAAGAACGCATTTGGATCATAATTTGCAGGTTCGGGTACTTGTTGTTGGTTCAGATCTTCAGTTGGGTTGTCGGTGTTGGAAGCGGTTTGTTCTTCTATTGTTGGTGATTCAGTCGGGGGTGCATCGGGTGTTACTATTGTAGTTTTAGTAACCGTTGTATCAGGTACTTGAATATTATCAGGTTGAGCAGCGGAACTAGTGGATACATCTGGTGCACTTTTCTCAAATGAATCATCGAACAAAGGAGAAAACAATGTTTCCAATTCTCGACGAGTTAGTGACAACGGTTCAGCTGAAGAATCTGGAAAGTTTAGACGGTTGGTTGCGGGTCCTAAGCTGTTTTGTTCAGAAGCCATTTCTGTGAGCTCATCGAAATTAGCATGGATAGTCTCCTGAATCTCTCTAGTACGACGGTTGTAGATTCTAAAACCTTTGGAGTTTTCACAATATCCAATGAAGATACCAACGTCAGCCTTTGCCTTAAGCTTTCCAAGATCATCCCGATCATTATTCGGATAACAAAGAGATCCAAATACATGAAAATGTTGTATGTTGGGCTTTCGTTTGTGAACAATTTCATACGGTGTGACTTTGTGACATTTATTGATCATACAACGATTTTGGGTGTAACATGCGGTAGAGACAGCTTCTGCCCAAAGATAATCTGGTAATTGAGCATTAATGAGCATCGTTCGTGCGGCTTCCACTAACGTCCTGTTGCGTCTTTCGACCACTCCATTTTGTTCGGGAGTCCATGCAATTGATGTTTGATGTTCAATTCCAACTTTCTCAAAATATGTACGAAGAGTTTGATTCTTGAATTCAGTTCCATTGTCTGTTCTTACAATTCTTACTGTGTTGCGAAGTTGAACCTGAATTTTCGTGATAAAGGTAATTATCATTGATGGAGCTTGATCTTTGCTTCGAAGAAAGTAGACCCAAGTCCATTTGGAGAAGTCATCGACTATCACAAGTATGTATCGTTTCCCATTAAGCGTTTGTACTCGCATTGGTCCACATAAATCCATATGAAGAAGTAGAAGAACATGATCATTGCTCGGTGCTGGTTTAGTGGTGAGGTGTGCACGTTTGCTCTTTCCTTGTTCACAAGCGGGACATAGGTGATCTTTTGTATATCAGAACCTTGGAAGACCGTCAACTAGTTTATGGCGAGCAAGATCAGTCATAGTTCGGAAGTTGAGATGTGACATGCGTTGGTGCCATAACCAAGATTTTATCGATTCAGCCTTTGAAAGTAGACAAATGGGAGAGGAAGCGGTCATGTCAGACATTGAAATCGTATAAAGACTGTTTCCACGTGTGCCGGACATGAGATCATTTCCTTGTAGATCACGAACAAAGCATGTTTTCTCCCTGAATGCAACTTCCAGATCACCATCACAAAATTGACCAACAGAAAATAGATTGTGACCAAGGCCTTCAACATAGTAAACACGACTAATTTCGATATTCCCACTGACATAGTCCCCATAGCCCATAATTGCAGCGAAATGATCATTCCCGAATCTGACATTTCCAATGAACTTTGAGACAAAGTTTTTTAACAGTTTAAGATTGCCTGTCATGTGTCGGGAGCATCCGCTATCAACAATCCAGAGAACAATTTGCACCACCTGCATCACATGAAAGAGACGACGATGGTACAATGGTAAGGGTGGAACCCGAAGAAGTTGTGGGTTCCATTGGGTTAGAAGCACACATGTTAACAATTTTAGGAATCCATTTAAAGCTATGTGTCCTTTGTAACCAACGTTGCCAATTCCAACTAGATTTAGCCTTATTTATATCAAATTTAGTGACAGTTGGCATGATCCTAGAGGTATTGTTCGCAACTGCTAGGTTGACTATATCATTCTTAGAAACTACACAGGGCATAAGTCCTAGCACAGATTTAGAAGCATTAGTGGGCCTAGATTTTCTGCCTAATGTACGTTTCTTAAGACGAGATAAAAGAGAATTTGCAACACATTTAGAATGATCACCAGATAACATACTCTTACGACAAAACACACATGAAGCATCAACTTTTAAAACATTCAAAGGTTCATCATTCGTTACACATGGATTAGGATTACAATTTGCCAAATCAGTATCTAAATCTGGTGCAGGATGAGTCTTATTCAAAGTCCTAGGGTGCTCTTCTACTTCAGAGGCTTCTAGTGTCTCTCTTCTATGTTGCAAAATCCTATTCTTCCTTTTCATTCGTTTATGCTTGGATCTGCTAAGGCTATGAGTGGCAACTATTCCTGTATAAGTGGAAGGATCCAAATTAGACTTCTTAGTGTGTTGTGCTATATTTGTTATGTCTAATGAGTACATTCCTGGAGCAATTACATTAGTGTTGACAGATTTTCCTTTTTCAAGCTTACGTATTTTCTCTTTCAACTCGATGATAATGTGCATTTTATCTTGAATTTCACTGTCGAGTTTTCGGTTAGAATAAAAATATTAATCACGACTCTTTTGCCAAAAATCTGTAACTTCTTGCAATTCTGCAATTTCCTTTTCATATTTCGAGATTTTACTTTTAAGTTCCTCGTTTTCGTTTTGAAAAGTTGTGGAAGTTTTAAGACTTTCTAATTCCAGTTCGAAATCAAGACTTTGGTTTTGACACCATTCAAGATTTTTGTTGAGTTGAGAAATCTCATTTGAAAGTTTGTTTTGTACATCATCATTGTGTTTTTGGAGATTAACGTTTTCATCTTTTAATGTCTCAATTTGTTTGGATAAAAACTCAACATCATCACAGTGATCATCAACAAGCATAGAAGTGCCAGATTCATAAAGAGAATTCATAATCACAGAAATTATATCAGCACTAAGAACATGTTCCAAGAGTCGATCAGCTTCTTTTTGTAAAAATTAATTTTGACGTTTTTGATTTAAAATCGCTTGTTCAGTTTCTTGAAACACATTCATGATGGTTTTGACTTCCTTGTTAAGTTCCTGTTCCCATCTTTTAGCATATGAATGCAAACGTTGAAGACTTGGAGTAAATTGAGTTTGTAACATTTCCCTTCTTTCTTTCGCAACAGGAGAAAGAAAGTTGGCAACAGTGAGTTCAGAATTCTTTTCAACAGCATATTCCAATGTTTGGATCTCAGTTGTGAAATATTTATAGTACTGAAAGAAAGTAGAATCAGTTAACATGCTTAGTTTGTTTTGTAATTCGGTGTTTTTCTGAAGTGTTGTCTCTAAGCATGTTTCCTTATCTGCTTTTGCTTTGAAAAAATTGAGTTGTGTTTTACAATGCTCAAGTTCTCTTGTTAATGCAACGTTTTTGTCTCTCAACTTTGCATTCAGTGCTTGACACTGAATATTTTGATTTTGGCTGGTCATAAGTAACATTCTCCATTCTGCATCTGAATCAGACAAAAGCTCATGTTGTTCAAGTTGATCATTGTTATCTTGAGCAGTGGATATAATTGTTTCATCAAATGTAACAACTGGGTTTATTGGATTATCATCAAATAACACCACTGTGGACATTTGATCAGTTGTATGAGTAGATAACATAGAATCAGATTGAACATCTTGTGCAATGTCTGAGATAGAGTTAGACAGAGAACCACTGTCATGTATCAGGCATGGATAAGAATCATATGCTTGATACAGAGCATCAGTGTCACAGATTGGACTGGAATCATGGTTTAGTCGTTTATAGTATAGTATATTTCCAAGCAATTCCTCAACGAATAAGAAATTACCCGGGTCGTAGTCCGTGTGAAGGTGTGAATGGAAAATCGATAATCGTGTCGAAAATTGTGTAAAGAAAAGGGGTAAAAGTGATAGTGATGAAAATTACACTAATGATGAAGAAATAAAATCACAAATAACACGTAAGCAAGTAAGCACGTAATTAAAACCTAAAAACGTAAATAAAACGAAAAATAAACGTAAAGGCGCAAAATAAAAAGTGAATTTAAAGCAATAATGATCCTACGGGTGTGAAAATGATTTTTCTAAGTGATAAAAGACAAAATAAAATTTTAGGAAAAAGAAAAATATTATTTTGACTTTTTATTTAATTATTATTAATTAAAAACTAATTTTAACTATTTAAAATATACTAAAAAGCTATTTATTATAAAATAAACTAGAAAAATAAAAATTTAATTTTTAAAATTCTAAAATAACCTAATATTAATTTTAAAACTGAATATATTTTTTTGGATTTTTTTATGAATTATTATTAATTAAAAAGGATTTAAAAATACTTAAAAACTACTTTTAATTATTATAAATACTAAATGAACTTATAAAAATCCGAAATTTGGCAGATAAATCTAAAATAAGATAAGGAACCTAGGAAAAATAAGCTGAGCTAGTTATCTAATCCTAATAAGCAATTTGGACACAATAAGCAGTTTGATAAGGGCTTATTAATAAGCTATTAAGCACCAATAAGCACCAAACTCACAAAACAGCTTACTCACACTAAATTAAGCATAATGCAACTTAAAATGATCAATTAAGCATAAGGGATAAGCTGAATAAGCACTTGACAGATTGGGTGAGTTGGACAGAAACAAGGCTCAAGGTACCTAGTTATGGCTTATTTATAAGCTACCTAATAAGCAGTTAAGTGAAAGGAAAGGGGGGCAAAAGTAATATTACCTAGTAGACTACCTAAAAAACCAAAAAGCCCTAATTTAGAACCCTAATTGAACTCCAATTTAGCCCAAGTTCAGCAAGAGAAACCAGTTTATAAGAAGGTTTATAGCAGATTTTTGACTTTTCTTTTGCGCTTATACTTTGACTAAATTGAGTTTTAACAACCTAAATCTGTTACTAGGTGTACAAAGATGATGTTTAACCATAAAAATCACATGCACAAACACATATTGCAACTAATGAACATTGGCAGCAACATCTGATAACACTTAATACATGTAGAAATTATCTTAAACTCCAATTTTGACTTTTTGTTAATAAGGTGCAAGTTTTATGACCTGAATGACTCTATTATGACCTAAAGTGACTAACAATGCAGAAGAACAAGCATTCAACCAACTAGAACTAGTAATACTCTAATTAACCAAACACCCCTTAATAGGCTAGTTAACACTACAAATAATGATTTAAACCTATGACCTACTGAATTTATGATTAATGCAGATTACTTATACTATTTAAAAGCTATTAGAGCAACAACTACACACAAATGACAGCAAGAACACCACTAAGCAGTTTACACTAATAATGGCAGTAAACATACAAATCTAAGCTATAGCAGATAAAAGCATAACATGAGCACATAACTAACTCTAACTAGCAGAACTAAGCATGAATGAACTATAAACTACAACACTAAAGCTAATATAAGTAGTTTGCAGAAAATCAAAAAGAGTAACTTACTAGGATTACCCTAGCTAAACAAGGGCTTAAACTTCAACTAAGCCTATCTTTAAAATAGGCTTCAAGCAACACCAGGAACCTTCACTTCACAGGAACGCACCATGACTTCATGAATCTGGACCTTTGACTTTCGTTGACTTTTTCTAATTATGGTTCAAGTTTGAAAAGCACAGCTCACACAAGCTATGCAGAGCTTGTATGAGCTTGTGAGAGCTGAATTTAAAGCTTATACAAGTTTGTTACAGCTTAGTTTAACAAAATAAACACAAAAGATCTTATTTGACTTATCTATTGACCCTAATTTATCCTACTGATTTGAAAAGAGATTATTCAACAAATAACTAACAAGAACTTTTATAAGCATAATGGAACAGTAAAAACTTATTCATTCATAAGGAAACATGATTATTAAAGATTTCAAGTAAAACTCAATGCGAATTTAAGAGTAAAATGAAATATTATTACTTAATAAAACTGGGTTACAATACTGAATTAAAAGAGACAAGCTGAATATGTCAAGCTAATAAACTAAAGCTTAAAATTATACTACTCCTATACTACTCCTAAAAATCTAACACCTTCAAATGTGAGGAGGAAGAGAGTATTTATAGCTGCTGAGGAGCTCTTAGGGTTTCCATGAAGCTTCTCGATCATCAATCACAGCCATTCATTGAGTATGTCGTCATAATCTTCATTCCATGCCCTTGGATCACATGCCACATCACATCCACCAATCGAATAGCTCAATTCTGCCATGTGTGCACAAAGATGTCGACACCTCTCTGACAAGTCAGACCTTCCAGAAGCTTATACCTCGTACTTGGAATCTCAGGTAAGTTGGGTAAATGGTGGGAAGCAGGTTAATTGTGGTAAGGGAGATAAACAGTAAAGAAATTGGGAAAAGGAGCGTTTGGTTATTTTTTTTTNTGTTTCATCAAATGTAACAACTGGGTTTATTGGATTATCATCAAATAACACCACTGTGGACATTTGATCAGTTGTATGAGTAGATAACATAGAATCAGATTGAACATCTTGTGCAATGTCTGAGATAGAGTTAGACAGAGAACCACTGTCATGTATCAGGCATGGATAAGAATCATATGCTTGATACAGAGCATCAGTGTCACAGATTGGACTGGAATCACTTACCTGGAGTTCATGTGTGTCAGCCATTAAGAGCATATCAACAGTTCCATGTGAGTTATCCATGATACGAGAGGAAATGTTAGACATTCCTGTTGATTTTCCAGATGTTGTTTCCACGTGAGTGTATCATCTTCAAGCTTAACCAAATTTGTCAGTCGCGATTCGAGATAGCTCTAAAGAGTGATTTGTGGAGCAGGGAGGATACTTTTCATGAACTTCTTATGGAGACAAGACTGTAGAAGTTGATTCATTCGTAGGTCATTGTGTGGCTGATGCATGATTTCAAGATGTTTCCACATTTCATGAGCACAAGCTTCAAAATCCAAGTTAGAGTAGATGGAATTTGGAAGACCTAGAGTGATGTACCAACTTGCTTGGTAGTCAGCAACATGTTGGTCTTTGTCATGGCCTGTCAAGGTGTCTTTGGTTTGTAGTTCAATGAAGCCTATTGAGTCAGCAATGAATTTCATTTGATATGGTCCTTGAAGAATGGATTTCAGTATGAGATCAACTTGTGGACGAACAGCAACCCATTGTAAGAATCGTCGTTTCCAAGTAGTGTAGTTTCCATTAATCAACATAGGAGGATATGATTCATTACCAAAGTGTAGTACATGACGAAGGTCAGTACTGTGACGTGGAGTGTAAGGAGAATTTGAGTACGGTAGTTGAGACATGATGAAATACTTGTGTGTAAATAGATCTTGTAGAAGGTATAAGTGTTATGCCAATTTTCGAAAACTATCCCAAGTATGTTCTCAAAGTTAAAAAATGTTGAATCTCTCGAAAAACAGTCAAAGTAACAAAGATTTCGAAAAAACACAAAAGATTTCGAAAAAGTTCAAAAATTTCTCGAAAAAACAGTCTATCGAGAAAATTTTATCAAAAGTTTCGAGAAATTTTTCTTTAGGGGAAATTAGTAAAGTTCTCGAAAATTATGAAAGGATTTCGAAAGTTTTCCAAGGATCTCGAAAATCAAAAGATTTCGATAAGCCAGAAAAGATCTCGAAAGTTCAAAATTTTTGAAATATTTCCACCAAATTTTCGAGATTATACAATAACGAAAATATCCAAGAAATCGAAGTTTTTTCTTTCTCATACAAGAGAGAAAAGCACTGAGTATCCAACGAAAACACTTTAGGAGCAGTCACAAAAGATCTCGAAAGTTAGGGTTTAAGGATTTCGAAAAAAAGGACAAATTTTGGCAGATTTTTGTTTTTGTAAAAAGCAATACAAAAAAACGTTTTTAATCCAAGATTCTTGTACAACTAACCTTAAAATGATGAAATCTTAAAGAAAGTTGCAAACTTTAACAACTTTTCAAAAATTTGAAAATTTTCGAAAGATTGTACAAAGTGTACGAATCAAAATTTTTTGAGAAAAATTGAAACTTTGTTGGTTGTTTTGAGTTTGTAACACAATTTTGTGGACATAGATGTGATAATAACACGAAACAAACAAGAAAGTTGCAAACTTTATCAAAAAATAACGAGTTAAAAAACTTGTTTTGGTTCGTAGAAAACAAAAACAAAAAAACCGTACACCTTCTTTTGGCGATTGATACCACTTGTTAGGTCACCATATTGTAAACACAAGTATAGATTTGATAGAAATAAGATGAGAGATAGAGTTTGTTTGATTAGATCAAATATGAAGAATAAAAGTGCAAGAGTTTCCTTATGTAAATGAAATAACCAACAAGAAATATGTTTACATCATATTCCTATTTATAGGAGAGGAGCTAGGGCAACACTCCCTTTCTCCTTCCTTTCACTAAACGTATGGGCTTAAGGCCCATTGGACGTGTCCATAGTCTTACACGTTCCATACATAACATAAATAACTTAGCAACCTATTACAATGACGGAAATAACCGAGACTTGATAAAATGTAGATAAACTTTGGTTCTAACAAGAAGTAGTGAAGCAATGAAGTTATACTGAGTTGACTTTGGGAAACACAGCATCTTTCCTTGAACCTTTTCCAAATACATGTCTTCTATGTCATTTAGGTTGAGATCAGGGAAATCTGCTTCTCCGAACTTGTATTCCTTCTCATCTTGTCTCTTGACAACAATCTCTTTCATGAAAGTACAGTTGAATCTTCGTGACTCTAAGATTTCCATGATTGCAACAATTCGAGACTTGTGCTTCACGTTTTCACTTGACGTCAAATGCAGTCTGTGAGTGTAGCCGAGTTTACGTCTGTCTGGCCAGTGTTGAATTCCAAGGAGAGCTTCTCTGTTGTAGGTAACAACGGAGTCGCTGAAGATTGGTGTTGTTTCTTCAATGGATGGCAGTTCATATCTGGCAGCAGGGACTGAGATCGTCAGTGAAGAAGCATATCTTTCTTTTAAGGTCTCATGGGCATGTTGAAGATATCTGAGATCGTTGTAGAAGAAGAATCAGTACGGGATCTTAGGCTTTTCAGGAAATCCTTGCAGAGGTAGTGGTTTTGTCCAATCGGTGAAGTAAGGCTCATTATACTTGGAATGGGCATCGTAGTTTGCTTCAGGATTCAGCCAGTCGAACGAACCAGACAAAGCGCAAGCAATGTTCTCCATGTGGTGCTGTAGTTCAACGTTGTTTCCCGATCTAGACTTTAGAAAGTCAAAAGCTTCACTGTTGATCGTTTGTAATTTAGCCTTCGTCATCTTTTCAACTTGAAGATCCGCCATGATACTTTAAGTATACTGCAAAGTGTTTCCAGGAAGTGGTTCGTCGGCTACAAGTGGAGGTTGTGACTTGATCATTTCGGTTAACCAATCAGCTTTTGGAGCTTCATCTACATCTAACCATGAGAATGGTCTCGACTTCTTCTTCTTCTTCTTCTTTGACTTAGTAGACTTTCCTTTCTCCTGAGTCTTTGATGTCGATGATGGTCCAGGTTGTGATTCAGGAATGTGTGATTCATGGATGGTTGTTTCGGACTCTTCCTGATAATCATATGGTTGTAGCATGAATGGTTCTTCTGCATGTGTGGGACCGGATCTAGAGGCTGGAGTTTGCTGTTTGCTAACTGGAGCTTTGGAAGACTTGGCTGGTGGTTTTTGTGAAGATGATGGTTCTTTAGTGGTCCTTGATTTCTTGCTTTTGGAATCGGGATCTGGATCATCATCTTTTCTTGAACGTTTGTGTTTTCCAGCCGCTTCTTTGCACGATTCTTTCGAGGCAATAACTTTCAACGCCTCAAACATTGCTGATTCTTCAGGAGTCATTTCCTGTTTATCTCAAAGTTTAGCTGCTAACAAGGCTTGTAGTTGCTCAGTTGTGAGATCAGTTGGTGAGATTGAAGCCCTGTCAGTTCGAAGATAAAACGGTGTTGACTGAAGCATTCGTTCAATACTGTGCTTGATCCTGGTATTCAAATCTGTATGAATCGGCTTGAGAAGATCTGCCACTACAAGATTGTCGTTGAGAAATTCTTCAGTGTATGTTTTGAGCATTGTATTCATATCAGCTTGCATGAATCTATCAACCAGTTTTGTCGACTCTTGAAGATCCTTGACTTGTTGTGTCAATGTTGTGACCTGTGTTGTCAGCTTTTGAACTTGGTCTTTAAGATCTCCATCCTGTGGTTGTGTGTCTTTCTTCTTGCATGCCAGTGCAACAGCTTGCTTGATTCTTTGTGATGCTGTGGAGACTGATTAACTTGCCTTTTTCTGATTGATTTGTGTTTCGATGTTGTTTCAGATGGTGGTGGAGATGAGTGGTGTGATGATGATGTTGAAGATGATTCATTGTCCGATTCAGATGGAGGAGGAGTAGGATCATTTGGAGGAGAACCCTTGGGAATTGGAGGATCCTCTGGAGGTGACTGTTGGTGAAGTGAGTGTGGAGGTGAGTTGATGAAGTCATTGGTATCAAAGAATTGTTCTTCTTGTTGTTCATCTACTTTTGTTCTTTCTGTCGTTCTTCAAGAAGCAATCTTTCCGTCTCCTCACTAGCCTTCTTCTTCAGTTGCTCTTCTTTTTCCATCTGGGCAATGAATTTAGGTGTGATGAACTCAGAAGCCTCCTTTTGCTTTTGTGAGTCATCAACATTTTCTTCGATAGCTTCCTTCATGATGACATTTCCTTCTGCATCTTTTTCTTCTTCTTTGGTGTTAGGTGGAATTTCCGGAACCAAAGTTGAAGTCACAGTTGTTGAAGGAGTGATCAAAGTGCTACTGGAACCACCCTCTTGTTCCGTTTGATTGAGCGGTTGCTGATGAGATTGGGGATGAAGGAGATTGAGGCGTGCAGCTTTTATAAGTTCTTTCTGATGCTGCTTCTCTTCTGCTCTTGTGTCTACGATGATGCTTTTCATTTTACGTTTATCGACCAAGGGTTCAGCAGCTGGTTCACCTTTTTCTTCATCATTTACACCACCACTAGGTTCATTGATTGTTATCTCTTTACACTTCCTTTCTCCCTGAGGTAGAGTTCCCATACTCATTTTCTTTGCCATTTCAAGCTCGGGGAACTCCTCTTCATCTAACCTCACCCTTTTTCAAAATCGTCTTCTTCATCTGATTCTGATTCAAACTGTGATTCGCTTTCAGATGGTGACGGAGTTGGTTCGTCTTGGATTGTTTGCTTTTGAGTGATTTTCCTTCGAGGTCGGGTAGCAGGCTTTGGGGAAGACTTGGTTTGTTGTGAAGTTGTAGTGCTGCTGGTGCTTCCAGTCTTGCCACATCTTTTGCTACGTGTCTCCATCTTGACAGCGGATTCGTCTTCATCACCAGTGTATCCGACTTTCCCTGATTGATAAGCTTTGTCGTAGATTTTATAATTCTGTATCTTTCGAATGTTGTCATCTAGGAAGTAGTCTGGAATCCTCATTCACTTTGTTCTTGTTGTGAACTTGGTGGTTTTGACAAAAGCAATCTTGAAGTCTTTGTTGTAGATGTCTTTTGGTTGAGTACGATCATGCATTCTTTTGAGGTAATATGGTGTGTTGCCGCAGAAGTGCTCAATAAGCGTCTTCGTGAATCTAACGAACGGAATCACAATCCTTTAACGATCTGTATGGATGTGATGGATCATGTCGTCTCATTATTGAACTGGCAAAGTCGATTGGTTGCATGCTCATCATTCCCCAAAATACTTGTAGATGCTCTAGTCGTGGATGTTCATGACCACTTTTTCTACCAGAAATAGATCTCACAATCAACATGTAGAATGTTCTCCAAGGTTGTGGTAGATACTTGACGTTGAATCTTGACAGCCTTGTGAGTGGTAGGTCATCTTGAACATCGTATCCTAGATCAATGAGATAATCCAGGATTTCAAGTTCAGTCAACATGGGACGGAATTCTTTTGGTGTGGGAAGCATAAGAACTGTTCGTAGGACATCCAGATCCACGGTGTAGACTTGACGATCTAATGTGACAGTGAAGGATTCATCATCCAAGTTGGCTTGAGCTATGTACCAGAACTGATGAATATAGAAGATAGGAACTGATGTGGATTTGGTGAGAATAGACTTGCAGGGATGAGCCAGAAGAATGTCTTTTACAATCTTACACGATTTCAGCCGGGACGATTTCACCGAGTGTGAGTAATAGAAGAGTTTGTCCGGGAGCATTTACATTGTGTTCAGCCATTGTTTTCTGTAAAAGTATTGTCATGAAATCAAACGTCCAAATTTGTTAGCCATTAGTTCACGTTCATGTTTGATAAACATATACATACTTGATACATATTGCAATTAAGGTCCAATTGATTAACAAGTGAGATGTGGTCACATAACATGTTTCACACATATTAACTAAGATATTATTCTAAGACATCCAAAATTCATTACATTATACATCTCATCTTAGAAATACATACAAATGAAAACACATCCGCAAGTTAAATATACATGAATGCAACACAAATAATACAAAGATTCTTGAAATTTTCTTCCTTAGACAAGTTTTATTAAATTTACAAAAAAATAAAAATTCTCGAAAAATCGTCTAAGTGAGTTCTCGATAATGTTGCAGAAAGTGTTCTCGATAAGTATCAATTGATGTGTTCTCGATAACTTTTGTTTGTCCATGTTCTCGATAAGTTCCAATAGGAGTGTTCTCGATAACTTGAGAAAAATAAGGTTTTCGAAAACTCAACATATGAGTGTTCTCGATAACACTGATCTGAATATTCTCGATAACCAGAAAAGTTCTCGAAAACTTATCAAGGGTTCTCGATAATTTTATCAAGACTTCTCGATAATTTATCAAGAGTTCTCGATAACGTAGTTACAGAGAGTTCTCGATAACTTATCAAGTGTTCTCGATAAAAACATCAAGTGTTCTCAATAATTCACATTTTCGAAAATTCTTATACAAGAATTTTCGAGATCACGTTGACGTACGTTTTCTTGGAAAAATTTGATCCTTTGAGTGAATACCTGATGAAATAAGTGTAAGACATTCGTTAAAAACATGTTTCAATCATATTCACAAGATTTTGAAAACATACGAATCCCTAACTTATCGAGAATACATAATCCATGCATACAAGTTGCAAGTTCAATGTTTAAACATCAATTAGCATTCATACGAACATATACAAACCATTTAATTGACCCTAAGAACACAAACATAAAATTACCCAATTCGAAGACAAACCCTAATTTTCTAAATCACGCATACATGAAACGTGATACAATTAACAAGCATGAGCATGATAAATATACTCTAACAAACATATCCCACCAAGAAATTCAAATAAAACATCACCAAATAAAGAAAACCCAAATCGACCTAAACCCTAGATTTCGAATACAAATTAAACGTGTTGTTTGTTATGAATGACAGTTATTAGCATGATTAGAACACTCATAGGAACAAAAGCCTAAAGAAAATCAAGCAAACACACACGAATTATGTATTTACGAAATTAACGCAAACCCTAGATCTAAAAGTTATGATTACGAGAAATCTAGCCGTTGAAAACACAATTCATTGAAAACCATCTTTTAGAAAGTCCTAAAGATCATAAGAACACTTACGGTTTGAAGGATTTGTGCACGGATTTGAGGTTTTGATTTTGGCCGTTTGATCGTGTAAATGGGTGTTTGTTTTTTGATTTTGTGATAGAAAAAAACGGGGGTGTTTGTTTTTTATGTTTAGATATTTTGAGAACTTTTAGATTTTGACAATAATGGTCCCTTGACTACTATACATCCTTCATTAGTCCTAAAACTTTGTATCTAACTTTTTAGGATAACGAACGTTAGCAACTAATAACATTCTAGGCCTGAAGGAATTAAACGAAGTAACTAACGTAATGAAACGAGGGATAAATCGTGAGATTCCACCATTATTTTTGACAACATCATATTTTTAAAATACGCAAGTGCACTAGGTTGAACAAGATTTTTGAATTTTGAAGAACATTTTCTCCCTCTCAACACTTGGTTATAAATTTGAGAAATTTTTGAGAAACCAAAGTTTTGATTGAGATAGTGTACTTGAATTTGAAAATAGAAAATAAAAAATAAAACGTAAGAGAAAAGATGGAAAATCTTTTTGGTATTTTTGAGATTTTTAATTTTGTATTTTGTTTTTTGATAAATATTTATAAAAACAATTTTGGTATTTGACTCAGATAATTGTTTTCAAAAAAAGATTTTAAATCATCTGGAGTCAAACACCGCATACCAATCTGGTGGACCAGTTCAGCAAACCATGTAGGAGGTAAGGGTTTTGTGAACAAGTCGGCCAGTTGGTATTCAGTACCCACAAAGTATAACTCAATTGTACCCTTCTCAACTTGCTCCTTGATGAAGTGATATCGGAGATCAATGTGCTTAGATTTTGAATGCAGAACCATGTTGCATGAGATTGCTATCGCACTTTTCGAATCACAGTACATCGGAATCTTGTTGAATAAGTAACCGTAGTCCATTAGTTGTGTACGCATCCAAATGACTTGTGCACAGCAAGCAGACATGGCTACATATTCAGCTTCTGTTGACGATAATGAAGTGCAATCCTGCTTCTTTGACTGCCAAGACACAAGTTTATTTCCAAGAAACTGCAAACCACCAGAAGTACTTTTGCATGTATCTATACACCCTGCATGATCAGCGTCTGAAAAAGCTATTAGTTCAAAACCTGAATCCTTCGGATACCAGATCCCCAAGTGAATGGTTCCCTTTACGTATCGAAGGATTCTTTTATCCTCATTGAGGTGACGTTCAGTAGGACTGGACTGATAACGAGAGCACATAAATACAACAAATACAATATTCGGTCTACTAGCGGTGAGATACATGAGTGACCCAATAATAATACGGTATTTTGTGGGGTCAGCTAGTTTCCCATTTGGATCCGCATCTAACTTAGTTGTGTTGGCCATAGGGGTATTGTACGTATCACAACTGGTCATGCCATGTTTCTTAATTATCTCAAGAGCATATTTGGATTGATTAAGGAAAATCCCACGGGGTGACTGATGAACTTGTAGTCCTAAGAAGAACGAAAGTTCACCCATCATTGACATTTCAAAATTTTGTTTCATTAATTTTCAAAAGCGTTTAAGTACTTTCTATTAGCAGAACCAAAAATAATGTCATCAACGTATATTTGCACAATTAAAACGTCATGCCCGTGTTTTTGGATAAACAAAGTTGGGTCTAATAAGCCTTTAGTAAAAGAATTAGCAAGCAAGAAAGCAGTAAGTTTATCGTACCACGCCCTGGGGGCTTGTTTGAAACCATTGAGAGCCTTCTTAAGTCTGTAGACATGATTAGGATGCTCTGGGTCGACAAAGCCCTTTGGCTGACCAACATAGACCATCTTTTTGTGAGCAGCGTATGTTAGAAATATTCTAACAGCTTCAAGTCTAGCCACTGGTGTGAAAGATTCCTCAAAGTCAATTCTTTCCTCCTGAGTGTATCCTTTGGCTACCAAACGAGATTTATCACGAATAAGCGTGCCTTGCGTCCAACTTGTTTTTCCAAATGCATTTTAGCCTAATAACATAAACTCCATCCGGACGTTCTACTAATTCCCATACTTCAAGGCGTTTGAATTGGTCGAGTTCCTCTTTCATTGATTCAATCCAGTTGTCGTAAGTGAGAGCTTCCTTAATGTTCTTGGGTTTATCTTGACAAACGGTGAGAGCATAAATGCAGTGTTCGGCATCGGAGTGAAGTTTTTGTCTTGTCATAACTGGAGCCTTTGGATATCCAATGATATTGACGATTGGATGATCACGAGTCCAATGATGTGTTGAAGGGTGAGGGTTATGGAACTGCTGCATATTAGTTGGTTCCAAATTGTGTGTTGACGACTCAGCAATATCTGAAAGGTTCGGAGTCGGAGCAAACGGATTGAAAAACGCATTTGGATCGTAATTTGCAGGTTCGGGTACTTGTGGTTGATTTAGATCTTCAGTTGGGTTGTCGGTGTTGGAAGCGGTTTGTTCATCTATTGTTGGTGATTTAGTTGGAGGTGCATCGGGTTCTATAGTTGTAGTTGTAGGAACGGGTTTATCAGGTACTTGAATGTTATCAGGTTGAGCAGCGGAACTAGTGGATACATCTGGTGCACGTGTCTCAAATGAATCATCAAACNGTTGGAAGCGGTTTGTTCATCTATTGTTGGTGATTTAGTTGGAGGTGCATCGGGTTCTATAGTTGTAGTTGTAGGAACGGGTTTATCAGGTACTTGAATGTTATCAGGTTGAGCAGCGGAACTAGTGGATACATCTGGTGCACGTGTCTCAAATGAATCATCAAACAAAGGAGCAAACAATGCTTCCAATTCTTTACGAGTTAGTGACAATGGTTCAGCTAAAGAATCTGGAAAATTAAGACTGTTGGTTGCGGGTCCTAAGCTGTTGTGCTCAGAAGCCATTTCTGTGAGCTCATCGAAATTAGCATGAATAGTCTCCTGAATCTCTCAAGTTCGACGGTTGTAGATTCGAAATCCTCTTGAATTTTCACAATATCCAATGAAGATACCGACGTCAGCCTTTGCTTTAAGTTTTCCAAGATCATCACGATCATTATTTGGGTAGCATAGAGCTCCAAATACATGAAAGTGTTGAATGTTAGACTTGCGTTTGTGAACAATTTCATATGGTATGAGTTTAGGACATTTGTTGATCATACAACGATTTTGGGTGAAACATCCAGTTGAGACGGCTTCTGCCCATAGATAATCTGGTAATTGAGCATTAATAAGCATCGTTCGTGCGGCTTCCACTAACGTTCTGTTGCGTCTTTCAACCACTCCATTCTGTTCGGGAGTCCGTGCAATCGATGTTTGATGTACAATTCCCACTTTCTCAAAATAATCACGAAGAGTTTGATTCTTAAATTCGGTTCCATTATCCGTTCTTACTATTCTGACTGTGTTGCGAAGTTGAACCTGAATTTTCGTGAGAAAGTTGATTATCATTGCTGGAGCTTGATCTTTGCTTCGAAGAAAGTAGACTCAAGTCCATTTGGATAAGTCATCGAAAATCACAAGAATATACCATTTCCCATTGATCGTTTGTACTCGCATTGGGCCACACAAATCCATATGAAGAAGTTGAAGAACATGATCAGTACTAGGTTCTAGTTTGGAACTGAGATGTGCACGTTTGTTCTTTCCTTGTTCACAAGCGGGACATATGTGATCCTTTGCATATCTAAACCTTGAAAGACCGTCAACTAGTTTATGGCGAGCAAGATCAGTCATAGTTTTGAAGTTGAGATGAGACATGCATTTGTGCCATAACCAAGATTTTGTCGATTCAGCCTTTGAAAGTAGACGAATGGGAGAAGAAGCAATCACGTCGGACATAGAGATGATATATAGATTGTTTCCACGAGTGCCTGAGGTAAGATCATTTCCTTGTAAATCACGAACAAAACAAGTTTTCTCCCGAAATGCGACCTCCAGATCCCCATCACAAAATTGACCGACTGAGAAGAGGTTGTGACCGAGGCCTTCGACATAATACACACGACTAATTTCGATATTCCCACTGACATAGTCCCCATATCCCATAATAGCAGCGAAATGATCATTCTTGAATCTGACAGTACCAATGAACTTTGAGACAAAGTTTCTTAACAGTTTGAGATTTCCTGTCATGTGTCGGGTGCATCCGCTATCAACAATCCAGAGAACACTTTCAACCACCTGCATCACACAAAGGAGACGATGATGGAACAATGGTAAGGGTGGAACCCAAAGAGGTTCTGGGTTCCTTTTGGTTAGAAGCACACAGATTAACAATTTTAGGAATCCATTTAAAGTTATGTGTCCGTTGTAACCAACGTTTCCAATTCCAACTAGATTGTGCTTTCTTCTTAGTGAATTCGCTAAGTGATGGCATGTTCCTAGGAGTATTGTTTGCAACTACAGGGGTGACTACATCATTCTTAGAAACTACACTTGGCATAAGTCCTAGCACAGATTTAGAAGCATTAGTGGGCCTAGATTTTCTGCCAGATGTGCGTTTCTTATGACGAGATAAAAGAGAATTTGCCACACATTTAGAATGATCACCAGATAAGATATTATTACAACAAAACACACATGAAGCATTAACATTCAAAGCATTGAAGGGTTCATCAGTCGTTACACAAAGATTACAATTACAATTTGCCAAATTAGAATCTAAATCTAGTGCAAGATGAGTATTATTCAAAGTCCTAAGGTGGTCTTCTACTTCAGAGGCTTCTAGTTTCTCTCTTCTACGTTGCAAAATCCTATTTTTCCTTTTGTTACATTTACGCTTGGATCGGCTAACGCTAGGAGTGGCAACTATTCCTGTAGAAGTGGAAGGATCCAAATTAGAATTCTGAGTGTTTGGTTCTGCAGTGGTTATGTCTAATGAGTACATTCCTGGTGCAACTACTTTTGTGTTGACAGACTTTCCTTTTTTTCAAGTTCTCTTATTTTCTCTTTTAACTCAATGATGATGTGTTGTTTATCTTGAATTTCACTGTTAAGCTTTCTATTTGAATAGAGATAGTTATCTCGACTTTTTTGCCAATAGTCTGTAACTTCTTGCAATTCTGCAATTTCTTTTTTATACTTTGAAATTTGACTTTTTAGTTCCTCATTTTCATTTTCAAAAGATGTTGAAGTTTTTAGACTTTGCAATTCCAGTTCGAAATCAAGACTTTGGTTTTGACACCATACAAGCTTTTTGTTCAGTTGAAAAATATCATTTGAAAGTTTGTTTTGCACATCATCATTGTGTTGTCTGAGATTCTCATTTTCACTTTTTAATGTCTCAATTTGTTTAGACAACAATTCAATATCATCACAGTGATCATCAACAAGCATAGAAGTGCCAGATTCATAAATAGAATTCATAAGCACATATATTATATCAGCACTGAGAACATGTTCCAAGAGTCGATCAGCTTCTTTTTATAAAAATTTGTTTCTACGTTGTTGCTTTGAAGTCGATTGTTCAGTTGCTTGTAAAACATTCGTTATGGTTTTAACCTCCTTTTGAAGTTCCTGTTCCCAGAGTTTAGCACATGAATGCCACCGTTGAAGATGAGGAGAAAATTGTTTTTGAAACATTTCCCTTTTTTCTTTCGCATGAGGGGAAAGAAAGTTGGCGACAGTAATTTCAGAATTTCATTCAATTGCATTTTCCAAAAAGTGAATTTCTTCCATGAATGTGTTAAAATATCGAAATAAAGTAGATTCAGTTAACATGCTTAGTTTATTTTGGAAATCATTGGCATTTAGAGAGATAATGTCTAAGCTTGTTTCCTGATCTACTTTTGTTTCAAAAATTTTTTGTTGTAATTTACAATGCACAAGTTCCCGTGTTAATACGACATTCTTTTCTTTCAAATTTGCATTCAGTGCTTGACACTGGATATTCGGATTTTGGCTAGTCATAAGTAAGATTCTCAATTCTGAATCTGGATCAGTCAAAGGTTCATGTTGTTCAATTTGATCATTGTTATCATGTGCCATAGATGTAATGGATTCGTCAAATGTGACAACTGGGTTTATTTGATCATAATCGTCAAATAGGACCATTGTGGACATTTGATCGATTACGTTGGTAGGTAACATTGAATCATATTGAACAGCTTGTTCCTCGTCTGATGCATATGCAGAAGGAGAAGCAATATCATGTATTAGGCATGTGTTACGACCATATACCTGAGACAGACCATCAGTGTCATAAACTGGGCCCAAATCACTTACCTGGAGTTCCTGTGTGTCAGCCATCAGCATCATAGCAGCATTTCCATCCGAGTCATCCATGTTAGGAGCATAAGTGTTGGTTGTGAAGTTGTGATCATTCTCAGGATTAGATCCGCCTGCTTCATCTTGAAGAGCCGAGAGGTAGGCTTGCAGGTAATATGCACTTCCACGAGTTTTTGGTTTAGGATATGCAGTTGTCATACCATCGTGTAAAGTAGATGCTACTCCAAGCTTCACAAGATTTCGCAGAAGAGATTGCTTATGATTATGTAGTGTAACAGGGTGATACTCTGGAATTACAATTGGCTCTGGCTCATTTGGAGGAGTAAAAACAAAACCATTGCTGGTGAAGGTTAATGATCCATGAGCAACTGCTGGAGATGGTGGAGCAGGGAGAATGGTCTTTAAGAACTTTCTCTTTAAGCAGGATTGTAGAAGTAGATTCATTCTGAGGTTATGATTATCATTTGGTCGATGTATGAGTTCAAGATGTTTCCACATTGTATGAGCACTAGCGTCAAAGTCCATATTTTAGTAAATAGAATTGGGAAGACCTAGTGTGATGAACCATACAGCCTGTTGATCAGCATCATATTGAGCAAGGTCAGAACCATTCAGATCTTCATCAGTTTGTAGTCTAATGATCCCTTTTGAGTCAGCAATGAATTTCATTTGATATGGTCCTTCTTGAATGGATTTCAGGATGAGACCAGCTTGTGGACGATCGTTGACCCATTGGAGAAATCTCCATTTCCAATCAGTGTATGTTCCTGGTAACAACATAGGAGGTCGACTTGTTTCATTACCAAAGAGCAAAACATGACGAACGTCGGAGCATTGACGTTGTTGATAAGGATAGTTTGAGTACGGTAGTTGAGACATGATTGAAGACTTGTGTGTGAATGGATCTTGTAGAAGGTATAGATGGTAAGCCAATTCTCGAAAACTTGCACAAGTGTGTTCTCGAAACTTTGGTTGTGGAAATTCTCAAAAACAATTAAAGTCCTTGTATTCTTGAAAACTTGGGTGTGTTCTCGATAATTTTGTGTGTTCTCGATAAAAGCAGAGTGTTTTCGATAAAATGAGGATTATCGAGAATATATGAGTAAATTATCGAGAATGCAACAACTAATGAGATCAGAGAAGTTCTCGAAAGATTTGTAGGTGATTTCGAAAATTACACAAGTTATTGAAAACAGGATATGTTTTCGAAAGTTATGTAGTGTTCTCGAAAGTTTTCACGTTTTCGAAAAGTGATCCCAAAATTTTCGAGAGTATACAATAACGAAAATATCCAACAAGTCGAAGTGTTTTCTTTCTTATACTAGAAAGAAAAGCACTGAGTAAGCAACGAAAGTTTAGGGTATTGTGTTCTCGAAAACTACTTGTGTTCTCGAAAACAAGTACGAAAATTTGGCAGATTTTTGTTTTTGAATAAAGCACACCAAGAATGAGTTTTTAATCCAAGATTCTTGTACAACTAAACTTAAAATGATGAAATCTTAAAGAAAGTTGCAAACTTTACAAACTTTTCAAAAATTTGAGAATTTTCGAAAACAAGTACAAGTTATTTCGAATCTTTTATTTTTGAATGAAAAGTTGAAATTTTTTGTTTGTAATGAGTTGTAACACAAGTTTAGAAGTAAAGATGTGTTAGAAATAAAAAACCAAGCAAAAAATTTGAACTTTTATCAAAAATAACGAGAGTAAATGCAAGTTTTTGGTGCGTACGAATTCAAAACCAAAACTATACCTCCATCTAGCGATTGATACCACTTGTTAGGTCACCATTTTGTAAACACAAGTATAGATTTGATAAGAAATGAGATGAGAAATAGAGATGGTTGATCTACTAAATATGATATAGAATTTGACAAGAGTTTAGCTAAGATATTCAACAAACCAACAATGTGAAACGTTACATAAGCCTTCTATTTATAGGCAAGGAGCTAGGGCAACACTCCTTCTCCTTCCTATCTTCATACGTGGGCTTTTCTAAGGTCTAATGGGCTTTATGGCCTTTCAACATTACATAAACATAAAACATAAGTAAACTAAATACTATAGCAACCTATTACATATTATGAATTGACCGAGACTTGAGAGATGACATGAAACATGATCCTAACACAAAATAACATAAACATAAATAAAATAAAATGAACGGGATGGTAGTTCGTATGTTCTTTTCACTTGTTTTTTTTCTACTTTTTTGTTTTTCTTGTTTTCGATTTTTTTTTTCATACATTCTTGCCCTACAATCCAAAATAATACATCAAGGGGGCTCGTTTTTCCCTTACACTTGAACTTTTACATAAATTAGAATAAAGACTCGAATCAAGATAATTGAAACATTTGGAGTACTTTAAAATGTTAACGCACATATGGGGGTAATAAATGATGTTCTTCCCCATTACTCCATAACATTAGTACTTTACCCATGAGTACCAATCGTCCCAAAACAATATGTACAAGATATGACCCAACTTAGTAACCATGTAATCAATTAGACAATTAACAAAGGGTTTAAACAAATAACAATAATGCACTAAAGATGAGTGCATACAAGGAAGGCTAAGGCGATTTGGGTGTACAATTGGGGGTGGATTGTAAACAAATTCTTCCTTTAAGTAAAATGCTTAAAGTTAGAAACGAAAAGATAGGCTCTGAGGGGTGAACTAGGGGTATCGTGTACTAAAAATAAGTACATCTCAAAGGTGTGGGGGAATTACTTGACCAATGAAGTCAATGTAATTATATTACAGGCTTAAAACAAGGGTTATCCTAATGCCTCTTATAATGTACTAAATCCTAACTACACGAATGTAGTCTCACTTGTGGTCTCGGGATGCATCACTAACGCAAGTTCTAGAATCAAAATGCTACCTGTACATTCACTAGCATTAATAATGAATGCTTTTCCTAACAAATCTAGGGGCGAACCTCACATATTTGGGGTGGAAATTTTTTGAGTGATACGGTTTTTGTGCTAGTCATATAACTCCTATCCATGAGACGTTTATCAAGACTAAAGTTTCACTCCTAAATATTGCAAAAAATTTAAATTTCGGTGCTAAAATTAACCTAACAAATATTTCTCTTAGTTTTATTACACATCTACTATTAAACAAAACAAAAATCAAGTGCAATTGTAGTTTTTAAGGTATCCTCATTTACCCCCCTTACACTTAAGTTGAACATTGTCCCCAATGTTCTTAAAAAGTAATAAAGTATAGATAAATGAAAATAAAAGAAACAAATACTCGCATGATTAGCTCGGTGTGGATGATGTGGTAACAAGGTTAAATCCTCCTCCAAGAAAATGAGCATGCAAAGCTTCACTCCTGAAATATAATCATCTTCTTGTCCAATACAACCTGTTAAACAACGAAGAAAAGCGACACGAAACCTCGCATAGAATCGGCGGTAAATTCTATATAAAAGTAAATCCTAGAAAGCAAGTAAAGATATAATGCTTGTAAAATAAATTTTTGCAGATTCCTGGAGTTTAAAAATTACAGATTTTACGAAACTTTACAATTCTAGCAGAAAAACAAAACCTGGAAAATTTTTGCAGAAAATTGACCTCTGACGCCGTCAGGTGTTAACCCTTACGCCGTCAGAAGTGGTCTGACAGAATTTTTTATATTTTTTTTTTGCTGGAAAATTTCTAGAAAAACCTATGTTTTAATTCCTTAAATCTTGCAAAAACATTCATTGTGACTCGATACAAGCATTTGACTGAAACAAATACTAATATGCATGTTCATGTCTTATTGTTATTGTTCAGGTTCAATTCGTTCTTATAAACAAATATGGATTTCCCTTACAGTTATCTTTTGCAAAATACCTTTATATGTAATTAAGACGAGGTTAAAAACAAAATAAAGCATTTTCACCTTTGCATTTGATACATGAACAATCAAACAATAAGAATGAAACATGCATACGAAAACAAATAAAAGCAAATAAACAAACAAACAAATAAAAGCTTGGGTTGCCTCCCAAGAAGCGCTTTTCTTTATTAACGAGTCTTGTAGCTAGACTCAAAGTCACACCCTACTACATGACTCCATCATTCGTCACGTCCTCTAGGTCATCCTCTTGTTTAGTCTTATATTCTGGACCTAATTGTAGACATTCCTTATAGAATCCAAATATTTTTCTCATTACGTAGTCTACTCACTTCTTCTTATCCTCATCACTCCTATAGTATACCGACTAAATTCTTTTTCTAGGCTTGACATGATTCGGAATTGTTCTATCTTATGGGGCATTTGGTAAGCAATTTCGTCTATTTCATCCTTAAACTTAACTATCCCTAATTATGGATCATATTGCATTCTAGAGACTTCAACGAAGGTTCTTCCTAACAAAACATTCGATAAATTGATGTCGACTGCAGGGTTAACATCTTCTAATATCACAAAATCTATCACATAGGTGAAATTTCCATGTAAACGGGCAACCCTTTAACTCTTCCCACAAAATTACTTGTTCTTCCCGTTATGGGATCAATCCTAGGAGCTAATTGCTTTTTCATAATCTAGTTGTAGAATGTCCTAGACAAGATATTTATGGGTGACTTAAGATCGATGTAAGCTGTCCACACCTGCAAATGCCCAATATTGCGTCGTATATTTATGTTGGTTGGGTTGCCAGCTCGAATGATCGGTAGATTTCTATATATAAATCGGTTAGGATCATCCAACAGATTCTTGTGGTATACAAGCTCATCCATAGTGGGAAACTTGTTGAAGTATTTAATGTGTGCTCACGGTGTATACAAGTTTTAAAAATTTATAAACACGCTTATCCGATTATCTATTAACACATACGAGCAAGTATACTCGTCCATTTTAGTAGAGGTGGGTAAGTCGAGATCGTCCCAAGGGATTTTGGTGATTAAGTATTATAAACTAGTTTGTATTAAAAAGGGTTGTCAATCCGAATTATCGAAAATTCAAGTATTCAAGAAACAATATTAACTAAAACATATACTTGTGTGAAATGCTACAATCAATCATTTGGAGTATTCATGTTAAGTTAGGTGTAAACTTGTAATGATGCACAACTTTTATATGAATGATTAACAATCAATGGTGTTTATCATGTTAAACCATTACTAGAATTCAATCATCTAGTTGCTTCCTTTCGGCCTAAGACAACTAGAATAATAACTCCATTAACACAATGTTGTTTAAAAGCAATTCTTTACTTATGAATTCCTACGAATCCTTTCGGCCTTATTTCATGATGAAATCTTCTGCAAATCCATTTTAAAGAGTATACATGATGCTTGTCTCACACCATATCCCATACTAATTCGTGCACTAACTTTTTGGAATAAAAACATTAAGAAAACCCTTTCGGCCAATATTCCCAAAGATGTTTTTATCAACAAATTAAGCAAGATTAGATATTATCCCAACAAACTCATAAATTAAGAAGAGTTTTCATGCATCACCTTTTAAAAAAAAAGAATACTCCATGACTAATTACATCATTCACACAAGTATATACCAAATTACTCCATATCAATTATATTAAAACACAAGTAGTAAACAAAACATTCATTAAACTCAAAGTAACAATAATTCGTTGTGAATAAACAAGATACACCTAGCTTGAGAATTACAAGAACTAGAATTGTGGAACTATAGCAACCACGCTCCTCCAAACGACTACTAAGAAAAATTGAACCGCAACACCACACTCGAACCAAACTCTTGAGACTTTAACTCAGAGTTTCCTGGACCTTTTCAATAGTAAAGTAACCTTTTGGGAAAGTAGTAAGTACTTAGTTTAAGCCTTACTTTGATTATGTATATTGTGTTTTGTATCTAGCCTTAGATATGATTATATAGCCACCAAGTCACTTATTTCCCAAGCAAAAACGTCCTGTAGGAGTTATGAGTAAGAAATGATCAGCCACTAATGATAATGAGGAGTAAAACCTTCAATAAATGCCAAATTGTAACTGCAGTCTCATTCCAACCGATCGGTATTGAATCCAACCAATCGGTTGGATCTTCTGGCAACATCCAACCGTTCCGGTTGCAGGCTCCAACCGAACGGTTGGATTGAACCTGTAACTAACTTTTTGACTTTTCTTTACTTTTCTTTGTCGCATGTTTTCTCCTTCATCTTGGTGCTGATTCCTTCCATAGAACTTGATATTATCTCGTCATATGAACGTAGAAATCTTGAATCTATCAAATCCTTGAGTCCTTGTGTGATTCTTCACTTGATTCCTTGTCGAAAATCTCCAATTATACACGTTCACTTAATTTCTTCATCTTTTTCATCAGTTTTTCCTATTTTTGGCTACATTAGCTTTTTACACGATTAAGTAACAAAAACATACAAATATGGCCAAATATGATGCATAAAACGTTCCTAAAAACATGTATAATTTACGTGTTATCAAATCCCCCACACTTGAGTTTTGCTCGCCCTCGAGCAAGTCTAGAAGAAAAATAATCTCAATGGTACGATTTATATTTCCGAAAATTTAACAATCATCCCTAAGGTATTGTTAATTTTTAATGCGAAAATTATATGGAGCATTAACAAGTGTAAAGCATGATAACATAACTAAGCACCTCACGAAGAATAATTTGAATTCACTCATCACTCCAAGGTAATTTGATTGGTGAACCACTCATTGCTCAGTCATGATTCATGTTTCTTACCATAAGCTTGTACAAGTATCAAAACAACAAAACAAAACATCAAAGAGGTCTTTTATTTGGTTTTAAGGTGAAGGTTACCGGCTCATGTTCAAATATCTCATACAAAAATATTTTAGATCGTTGGCGCATATTTTTAATAAGTAATAACGGATGGTCACTAGATTATACCTCGGATCGCTGGCGCGTCATTCGCATAACGGATGGTCGCCAAAACATTCTCTAGATCGCTGGCGCGTCATTACATTACCAAAAATACGGATGGTCACTAAAATATTCATGCACTAAATATTTTCACAAACCCAAGACATAATTCGAATGCTCAAAGGTTAACAGCGAATTAGGTAATTTGGTAGGGTTTAGAATGAGACATGGGAAGGTTTCTACAAAATGAAAAAAAAAATAAAAAATAAAAAAATATCAAGTTCATTTTCCGTTCCCCAAATCTTTATACCACAAATGATTATTCTCCAAACTCCATCGATTGTTACTCCACACTTCATACACTTTTATTCCTCTTATCAGCTTTCTTGGATAATTGATACTTTACACACTATAGCTCATTGGCTATTTTATTCTCTTTTTTTTTTTTTTTTTTTTTTTTTTTTTTTTTTTTTTTTTTTTTTTTTTTTTTCAAATAAAAGTTCATCACCCCCATACTTCGGATGAGCATACGCTAGAAAAAATACAAATGAGAGTAGCGATCTCCTTCTTCGTTGAAACAACAGATACACATATCAAAATGTGGTCAACGCATAATCATCAAAAAATAAAAAAATTTCAAACTTCAAATGAACTTGATTTTTGGTAAGGCTAAGGTGTAAAGTGTAAAATATTTTTGTATTTTTCTGGATTTAATCAAAAGAAAAGATAGGCTCAGACAGTGTAACTAGGGGTATCTAGCGTTAAAGATAAACGCTAACAAATGGGTTCCAAATACGAAGAACAAACTAATCGATGTGATTAGCAAAAATAGTAAAAGGATGGCCATTTGGGGTAAATCCTAAGTTGCCTCTTATCATTTGAATATGTTTTATCACCCGAAAGTGATTTTAACCGTAATGCATAACAAGTACAAGTTCTAGAATCAACAAAATCACCGGCACACTCATAGTAAAATATATAGCATAAGAAATGCTTTATACAAAAAGGCTTAGATCCTCACAATTTAAGGTGAAAACTATAATATGTACTAGTAAATGTCATCAATTCCGAAATGAATTTGCTCTAATACTTGATTAAGCTCCAAAAATTTTCAAATACCCTTATTTTTACCATTAAAACAATCTCATTACTTATGCGTTAAAACAACTAGATTTTCAAGGGCGAACGAATTCTAGTTACTTGAATTCACAACTAATCCTAAAAATTAAAAATAAACCTATTTTTCCTATTTTCTTCCCTCCCCCACACTTAAGTTTTGCATTGTCCTCAATGTAATAAAAATAACTTCAAAGTAAAGGAAATGGGAAAATTTTAGTAAAATAGAAACTACCGGGGTAAAAATACGCGATATGCATATTTGATCACAACTAAGCAAATGAGTTCTCCGACTCTAAATATTGATCAACCATAAGCTTCCGTAATGTCACCCCTGCAAAAACTGCAAAAATATACCAAACCAAACAAAGAAAAACACAAACAAAAATACTAAAAACAAACCAAACGTTATCATAGTACGTTACTAATCCTAAAAGAAAGAGTTATAGAAAGAAATAGAAAATATTCAACACACATAATTGTTTTTAATTCAAACCATAAACCACATGACGATCATTCGTCATCATCATAATCCATGTCGGGGTTGATGAACTCATCCTCGCTCTCTTCATCATCATCCTCATCCTCTTCTTCAACTCTACGTTTCTTTTGTGCACCACGAGATGATCCTCCAACATCGTAACTTTGACCTCCAACACTAGTACCTCCCACATTAGGAACTCTACCATAAGCCGGATACGGTTCGGGAAATGGTGAATAACCAGGATAGGGATATGGGTACGGACAAGGATAGGGCTCATAAGGTATTGGGTAGGGAGGAACATTAGGTGGTTCATACAGTGGTACCTCATAGCTATTCTCACGGGCAATGTGTTGGATCATTGGCATAGAATAATCATAGTTATAGTTTTGCCGCATTATCATTGAGTCTCTCCACACATCCCTTCGCTCGATATCGTTCAACTCACTCTGCCAATCTCCCTACCCCGAATCAAAACTACCCGGAGCGTATCCATAAACACCTCCCGTTTATGGCGGTTGTGGTTGTTGTTGTTGTTGTTGTTGTGGCATCACCATTTCGGGCTCAGTCCATCCTCCTAACGATCTATTACTCCTATTCAATGCTTTTCCAAAACCTTTGTAATCCCAAGTATCACTTTCCTTCCTTTCCGAACACTTAGCCAACTCATTCTCCTCAAAATAACCCAAATTTCTTGCCAAAGCGGTCACATAGTGTCCTCCACAAATATCACTCCCTTCCTTGATTCCTGGTGCTCTTCTAGAGAGATACTCGGCTATTATCCAAGCCGCATTGCCATTCTTGTCTTCCTGAAGCAAGTTCATCACCCACAAGTCCGGATTGTTACACTTGTCACAACTACCCGTTCGATGCAAAACTCCCCAAGTAATTAACTTCTGTAAGATCTTCATTAATGGATTCCTAATCCTAGATGCATTCCTCCTTAGACAACTCGGATCACCAACACGATTCCAATACTCCGAAACACCATCATACCTATTGTGATACCTTGTTAACCTCAAGAAGTGTGTCTCAAACAACCTATGATTAATCTCATCTTGTTCGTACAAACCCAAATGAACTGCAAACTGTGGCAAAGTATAAGCATGCGCAACTCCACATAGTCTAAACCAAATACAAACTTTTCATCTTGTTCGTACAAACCCAAATGAACTGCAAACTGTGGCAAAGTATAAGCATGCGCAACTCCACATAGTCTAAACCAAATACAAACTTCCCTCATAATATCATAAACTTTCCTTTCAAAATAAAACGTAGAAAAGAATTCTAGACACCACTCACGATAAACATCTTCATAAATGTTGAAAGCTCTTTCCCAAGAAAGATCCACAAATGTATCCCCATCAGCCGGATACACATAACTCATTCTCATCAGCTCCCTCAATTGATCCTCACACTCATAATCAGCAAACAAACTCCAATCAATGAGACGTTGTGTAGCAATTTTTCTACCTTGAAGTTTAGAAAGCTGTTCACGAAAGGCATGCTTCTCCTCTTTATTCAAATTGCTGAACTTAAGATTGTCGTTCCTTTCCGTTTGAAGATTGTACGAAACCCTACTCTTTGAATTCCTTAAAACATATTTTGTAACAATCAGGTTAACCTTCACTCCTCTAGAACTCGAACCACCTGCACCATGACTCTGAAAATTACAAGTTAATGTTAGTATAAGAGTATAAGAGCCAATGCTACACAAATTAGAAGTCAAAAAGTCAAAACGCAAAATCCTAAAAAAAATTAACGAGACATCTATCCGATCGGTTTCCCATCCATCCGATCGGATGGATCCCCATGTCACCTCTATCCGATCGGTTGCCCCTCGCAACCGGATCGGATAGACTTTCGTCCAAAATTTCAAAATCTAATTTTTACGTCTCCTTTCACTTCCAATCCATTCCTACTTCATCCTAACCTGTTTTTGATCATCCATGGTGGTTTCTAATCATCCAAATCATCCTAATAACGATCCATATCATCTCCAAACACTCCCTTAATCAAACGTAAGAACACGCAAGAACACTATCTAATCAATCCNGGATAGACTTTCGTCCAAAATTTCAAAATCTAATTTTTACGTCTCCTTTCACTTCCAATCCATTCCTACTTCATCCTAACCTGTTTTTGATCATCCATGGTGGTTTCTAATCATCCAAATCATCCTAATAACGATCCATATCATCTCCAAACACTCCCTTAATCAAACGTAAGAACACGCAAGAACACTATCTAATCAATCCTTCCAATTAGTGTTCTACTCAACAATTCACTATCCTAACATCACTAAATAACAAGTATAGAACATCTAGAAATCATCAATTGCAAGCAAACTTGTTCCAAAATAAAAACCCAATTCAATTCGGATTTTCAATTAATTAATTCTTCCTCAAGACTTAATCAATTAATCAAATTCTTTTTGCAATGACTTCCATTATCAATTACCCACTTATCCTCAAAAGATTACATATTAATTCGCGCTATATCAAAAATACCCAAATCTTGACCTAATTCAAATAATCCGAATTAAAACTTAATTAAAGCTAATTGATGATGTTACTTAATTGTTTTGGAGCCATGGATGATATCCTAACACTCCTGCAACTCTTACTCAACTTATTGTGGTTGAATTTCTAGACCCAACTTGGTGGTTTAGTGTGTGTGTGGGGGTTCTTGTGATTTTTGAAAAGTTGGGTTTATATATTCAATTCCATCCGTTCAGCTTTCAATCCATCCGTTTTGGATTAAATTTTTGCAAAACTTGATTTTTTCAAAAACCTCAACATTTACTCCCTCCGTCCCAATTTATTTGTCCACTTTTGACTTTTGAAGTCTTTCTTTTACAACTTTGACCTCAAATATTCTTTTTTGTGTTGTATAATACTTGATGCAAAATATATAAATTGATTAAGCTTTAAATGTATTTTCATTGGGTATAATTTCCATCAAGTATTATATAACACAAACAACACAATTTAAGGTCAAAGTTGAGAAAGAAAGACTTCAAAAGTCAAAAGTGGACAAATAAATTGGGACGGAGGGAGTAGTTTACTTGATACAAGAAACTAATGTGTTTAATTTTAACTAAAACCATTTTTGTATGTAAATTTTCCACCAGACTACCAAAATTAGTCTATAACTTCTACTCTAAACAAAACTTAAACACTAACTAACTCAACTAAAAATTAAAACTCAAACTCTTATTAAGACATAAAACATAACATGAACTTAAAACCTAAAAACATAAATAAATAGATAGATAGATTTAACCATAAAACTTAAAATGAAAATGCATTAAAATAAAAATCAAACAAACTAGCACAAGAAGTGCTTTATTCTTGCAACTTGCTCCTCTTTGCTCCTTTAGCCTTGAAATACTCATTCCTAAGAATGTCTTCACTTTGGTACTTTCCGGAGATCTTCCGGATTGTCTTTTGTGTTTTGAACCTTCTTGCAAAGTTTCTCCCGCTTGGGCATACAATATCAAATTTTACATGCCATTCTCCATCACCTTCTTCCTTCTTGTATTTGCTAGGTCCATCGGGCCTCCACTCCAAATTTTTAAGTTGAACCGGTAACGATCCAAGAAAATCTGTAAGTTTATTAAACACAATAATATTTTTAAATGGGTTAAAGAAAGCCTCCATAGCAAGAGGTCTTTCCATTTCATCCTCTATGTCAAAGAAACTAGGTGTCAATGGGCCATATTTAGGCCTTCCCTCTTCATCTCTTCCAACTTCAAAACAACCAAAATAATCCTCTTCTTCTTCATCATTACTATCTCTCCTTCCTCTCCTAGGCTTAGGGAAATAAGTATGCTTAAGAATTCCATCATTAATGGTCATAGTTCCATGCCCCATATCTATTATTGCCCTACATGTTCTTAAGAAAGGTCTCCCCAACAAAATTGGTAACTCCTTATCAACCGGAATGTTAACACAAGAAAATCACACAAAAATGCTTGGTAGCCAATTTGAACACGCATATTCTTTACTTCTCCCATAGCCTTAGCTTTCGAATTATCCGCCATTGTAAGGTTTGATTGGTTAGGTTGTGGGTTACAAAGTCCTAACCTTTGGAACAACGGATAAGGCATCACACTAACACTTGACCCCGTGTCGGCCAACGCATAAATTGGAGTTGTTCCGTTCACTTTTATTGGTAAGGCAAAGTTTCCCGGGTCAATCATCTTCTTAGGAAGCCCATTTTCTACTATCCTCTCTCTGTCAACTTCATCAAAAGTCGTATCTTCCAACCTTGACCTTGCCATCATGACCGAATCTAACTTCTTCCTATAGGTCATGTAATTATTCAAAACCTTAATAACAGGATTCTTTTCCATGAGTTCATGGATCTTTTCTTCTAAATTCTCCAATATCGCCTCTTTTTGTTCATTTGTTAACGGTTGGGTAACTTTGGGTGAATTTGGTGGTGTACTAAGGTATTGATGATGATGATGTTGTGGAATTAGTTACTTTAGGGTTGGAGGGTTGGGTGAGTTTGTTTAGTAGTGCTTTCTTCCTATTTACTTTTCCCATTTTACTAACCTCTTCCTTCCCTTCCTTTTTCTCTTCCATACCTTCACATAACTCCGCTATCATAACATCCACTTCTTTCTCTTCCTCCAAATCAGTTATATTGTTCCTTATCTCACTAAGTGCAAAGTCCACCGTGCATTTGGTAGTCACAAGAAATTCCCTACCGAAAACAACCTCCGGTTCATCAGAATTGCAATAAGCAAGTACAACAAAGTCAACCTTAAAAATGTGTCCATGAATGTTCACTTTCACATCCTTAACCTTCTTTCTACCATAATCCTCATAGTCAAGACGAACAAAACCAAGCTTGTCTAGAACATCCTCCGTTATATAGTTGTCCCCATACTCCATATTAAGTTGTGCATCCCAAGCCTTGACCCCCTCCACCGCACAAGGTGTAGAAAACCTCATGTGTGGAGTATCAAACTCCTTAGGTGGAGCTCGTGTGAAAACAACCACCCTTTTCTTAGGTTCCCTAGGCAAACAAACATCGTTCTCTCCAACTATTTCTCCGTTTTCCAAATCCATTTTCGCTTTCTCCAACATGCTTTCCAATTTCTCCAAAGAATCGCCCGAATCTTTGAACATATCCTCCAAGTTCCTTAAGTATTCCAAAATTTGACTTAAACTCTCCATTTCACTAAAGCAAATTACTAACTATAACATAACCATCAACAAATCAATCAAATCATTAGCGTCGGGGTTAGTCATACTCAAAAAGAAACTTATAATGAAACAATTCCTAATATGTTAACAAAAAGAAACTTATAATGAAACAATTCCTAATATGTTAACAAACCAAAGCTATAAAAACTCAAAAACATCTAAAAATAAAAATCACTAAAATTTTACCGAGACATCCAACTGTTCGGTTGTAAATCCAACCGATCGGTTGGTTTTATGCAAAACACCCACCGAATCGGATGCGGGCAGCATCCGATCGATTAGATCGAACCTGTAAAAAAAATTAATTATTAATTATTAAAACTTAAATAGAAAATAACTTTACCTTAATTATTAAATTAAAAACTAAAAATATTAGTTAACACTAATAACTTTAATTAACTAAAACATAAAACATAAACATTAAAAACATTTAAGAACATTAATATCATTAATCTTAACCTTAATTATCATAAACTATATTAACTAAAACTTAATCAAATTAATTATCCACTAATTAAAACAATTAAAACTAATCATTAACTTAATTAAAACTTCTAATTAATTAAATTAACTCTAACAATTAAAACTAATCATAACTAGAACTTAATTAACAATAACTAATCATTAATTAATCACTTAATCATGAAAAATATCAAAAATAAGGAAAACTAAAAATTTTAACGAGTTGTCCATCCGATCGGATGGAAATCTATCCGATCGGTTGGATTAAAAAAATTTTTTTTTTTTTACTTTTTACTTAACTTTTTACTATCACCAACTCGAATTTTAAGATTAACAAACTAAAATACTAAGAAATCAAATTAAATCCCCGGCAGCGGCGCCAAAACTTAATGTGTGCTCACGGTGTATACAAGTTTTAAAAATTTATAAACACGCTTATCCGATTATCTATTAACACATACGAGCAAGTATATTCATCCGTTTTAGTAAAGGTGGGTAAGTCGAGATCATCCCAAGGGATTTTGGTGATTAAAGTATTATAAACTAGTTTGTATTAAAAAGGGTTGTCAATCGTAATTATCGAAAATTCAAGTATTCAAGAAACAATATTAACTAAAACATATACTTGTGTGAAATGCTACAATCAATCATTTGGAGTATTCATGTTAAGTTTGGTGTAAACTTGTAATGATGTACAACTTTTATATGAATGATTAACAATCAATGGTGTTTATCATGTTAAACCATTACTAGAATTCAATCATCTAGTTGCTTCCTTTCGGCCTAAGACAACTAGAATAGTAACTCCATTAACACAATGTTGTTAAAAGCAATTCTTTACTTATGAATTCCTACGAATCCTTTCGGCCTTATTTCGTGATGAAATCTTCTCAAATCCATTTTTAAGAGTAAACATGATTCTTGTCACACACCATATCCCATACTAATTCGTGCACTAACTTTTTGGAATAAAAACATTAAGAAAACCCTTTCGGCCAATATTCCCAAAGATGTTTTTATCAACAAATTAAGCAAGATTAGATATTATCCCAACAAACTCATAAATTAAGAAGAGTTTTCATGCATCACCTTTTTAAAGAAAAGAATACTCCATGACTAATTACATCATTCACACAAGTATATACCAAATTACTCCATATCAATTATATTAAAACACAAGTAGTAAACAAAATATTCATTAAACTCAAAGTAACAATAATTCATTGTGAATAAACAAGATATACCTAGCTTGAGAATAAGAACTAGAATTGTGGAACTATAGCAACCACGCTCCTCCAAACGACTACTAAGACAAATTGAAGCGCAACACCACACTCGAACCAAACTCTTGAGACTTTAACTCAGAGTTTCCTGAACCTTTTCAATAGTAAAGTAACCTTTTGGGAAAGTAGTAAGTACTTAGTTTAAGCCTTACTTTGATTATGTATATTGTGTTTTGTATCTTGCCTTAGATATGATTATATAGCCACCAAGTCACTTATTTCCCAAGCAAAAACGTCCTCCAATAGTTATGAGTAAGAAATGATCAGCCACTAATGATAATGAGGAGTAAAACCTTCAATAAATGCCAAATTGTAACTGCAGTCTCATTCCAACCGATCGGTATTGAATCCAACCGATCGGTTGGATCTTCTGGCAACATCCAACCGTTCCGGTTGCGGGCTCCAACCGAACGGTTGGATTGAACCTGTAACCAACTTTTTGACTTTTCTTTACTTTTCTTTGTCGCATGTTTCTCCTTCATCATGGTGCTGATTCCTTCCATAGAACTTGATATTATCTCATCATATGAACGTAGAAATCTTGAATCTATCAAATCCTTGGGTCCTTGTGTGATTCTTCACTTGATTCCTTCTCGAAAATCTCCAATTATACACGTTAACTTCATTTCTTCATCTTTTTCATCAGTCTTTCCTATTTTTGGCTACATTTGCTTTTTCCATGATTAAGTAACAAAAACATACAAATATGGCCAAATATGATGCATAAAACGTACCTAAAAACATGTATAATTTACGTGTTATCAGTATTCCTCTTCTTTTTTCGTCTCATTTCTGACATTTTTCTCAAAGCTTCGTCCTGTCTCAACCTTACCTTCATCCTCATCCTTGAAACTACTATCAAGTGGTTTAATAGTGACTACCTTGACAAAGTGTATGTGTTTAGATGATGAAGGATCCTTAATCTCATTCCCTCCACTAGGATTCTTTACACTTTTGGCGGATGGGGTCATTCCTTGGTTTATCAATCTTATTGGTCATCTCATTTTTTTGTTGATTGAAATCGGCTTCAATCTTGGCTATGCCAGCTTCTTGAGACGCCATAAAATTGTCCATCAATCCTTCGAAATTATTGGTACTACCATAGTTGTTGGGAGGATTGTTGTTGGAAGTACGTTCAAGGTTGAACCGTTTGGTTGAAAACGATTAGGCAGATTGAAAGAATTAATTTGGGGCGCATTTTGGTTTTGTTTCTACCTAAAGTTTGGGTGATTTTTCCAAGAGGGGTTGCAGGAATCACCGTAAGGGTTTGGCTCGGGTTTGAAAGTGTACCACCTTTCTCCCGCTCCTTCGGTACGCAAGGATGCGTAGTCCGCAAAAGCTTGTTCGGGGAGTTCCATGCAATCACGAGTGTTGTGGGGAACACTACATAATTTGCATGAAGATGTGAGTTTGTTCACTTGGCTTGAAGGTTTGGGAGCTTCGTATGATTTCATGAGAAACTTGACTTGGTATTCAAGTTCCATGATCCTACAAATGGGAATGCTTTAATTTTTTGAAGGCAAAGATATTCCTTGACCGTTTTATTCAAATCACGGGGGTCATTCCAACACTCGTCATAGAGAGTGAGGTCTTCTATGATTCTCCATGATTCTTCTTCATTCTTGTCACGTAGCTTACCACCGGCCGCTTGGTCAATGGTTTGCCTTGTGGATTGATTGACATGATTATAGAAGATTTGGACTCGAAGCCAGAGATCAACGCCATGATGAGGGACTTTTTGGAGTAAGTCCTTGAAACGAGTCCATGCTTCGTAAAGAGTTTCACCTTGAAGTTGTTGGAAGTTCAAGATGTCATTCCTTAACTTGGTAGTTCTCCCTGGTGGGAAAAATGGAGCAAGAAAATGAGAGGTGAGATCATCCCAAGAGGTGATGGATCCCGCGGGTAAACATTCAAGCCATTGACTAGCTTGGTCACGTAGAGAGAATTGGAAGAGACGCAATCGTATCGTCTGTCGAGTGGTAACATCAAGGTCTATAGATTCTTCGGAACGAAGTCCTTGGAAGGCATATCCGCTTTGCACCAAACGGATGGTGTCGGATCACAAGGGAGACACATTGGCTCCTTGGGTGAGCTCAATAGTGTTTCGATAACCTTGGTGGCTAGGTCGGGAGTTGATGTGTGCTATTTTACACATACTTTTGACCTTAGTTTAAGTGTGTATAAGATCAAAAACTAACGTGAAACGCCAAAGATATCGTGTTTTTGTGTTTGTGATCGTGCAGGAAAGGATATTGCATAAATTGCATGAAAAACAACCAAAAAGCCTAAAACGAGCACGAGATTTGGAAAAGAGTCAAGAAGCCGAGTCAAAGATGAAATTTACTCAAGGAAAGCCCGTGACGACAAAGTTATTTCCTAAAGGCTCGAGAAAACGAAAGAGATGCTTAATCGAAAGTCAAAGCTAATTATTACGATAAGCTTCATAAATTCGAGCAAGTTATCACTTTTACATCTTGGAAGACTTTTAGAATACACGTCAACACAAGCCTCGAAGTTACAAGAGTTTACATTTAATGTTTAAGACGTTTAATAGTTTGTAACAAAGTTTTAGTGTTCTTTTCATGAATTGTAAAGGATCAAGGGCTTAAGTTGCAACATTGTCAAAACTTTAGAAGCTCTTGGCCTATAAATAGAAGCTTAAGCCTCATTGTGAAGGTTGGTTAGATATAGGTTAGTTTTTAGGGGTTAGCTTTAGGTTAGTTTTAGGATTAGTTTTAGTATAGTCTTAGTTTATTTTTGTATTAGGTAAGTTTTATTTTTATGCAAGTTTATTTCTATGTCTTATTTCTAGCTTATTTGAGTTCTTTACAAGCTTTCTTTTACAAGTCTTTAATCTTTCAAGCTTATTTACATGTTCTAAATATTTCTTTATAGCTTTTGTTTTCTTTGTCAACTTTGCATGTTTTTAGTTTCAAGTGATAAGATTTACAAATAAGCTAGGCTTCCAAAAGAAGCCGTGACTTGTTTGCTTATTTTTGAGCTTATTTTAGTGTCTTTACATTTTATTTACCAAGTTTTTACAAGTCTTATTTATTTATTTTTATAAAATTTATGTCACGTTAAAAGTTTTAGAGTCCAGTGAGTTTAGTTTTTAGGGTTTAATAGCGAGTTTGATTTTTTTATATACATAGCGAGTAGAGATAGTCAAACTTATATGTAGCGAGTTTGACAAGTAAATATGTAGCGAGTTTGACAAACAAATATGTAGCGAGTTTGACAAACAAATATAGATAGCGAGTTTGGCATAATTACTAGCGAGTTTGACAGAACTTATACATAGCGAGTTTTAGTTTAGTCAACCTTATGCTAGCGAGTTAGAAAGTCAACTTATTGATATAGCGAGTTTGATTTTTTTTTATTATTTATATATATAGCGAGTTTGATTTTTTATTACATAGCGAGTTTAGTTTTTATTGTGTCAACTTTATTTTTAGTCCAAGTTTATTTTGAGTCGTGTCTTGTTTTCTCTTCTTCTTTTCTTATTTCTTTTTCAAGTCGAGTTAGACTTTTATTTACTCCATCGTTTTATCGAGTGGAGTTTTATTTGGTTCATTCCTAAACGAAATTCTGCCGAAATTTCTTTTAATCTTTTTAACTTAGCTTATTTTTATTTTCACTTGTTTTATTTTCTTTTAATAGTTTACTTTATTTTTCTTTTATTAATTAAATTTAAAAAAGTAGAAAAAGTCTTATTTATTTATTTTTATAAAATTTATGTCACGTTAAAAGTTTTTTTTTTGAGTCCAGTATGTTTTATTTTTAGGGTTTAGTAGCGAGTTTCATTTTAGGGTATAATAGCGAGTATCAAATTTTTTATGCATAGCGAGTATAAAGTCAAAGTTATACATAGCGAGTTTTGAAAGTCAAAGAAGACATTAGCGAGTTTGGAAGAAAACTAGATAGCGAGTTTGGAGGAAATCTGTAGCGAGTATGAGTTTGAAAATAAGCTAGCGAGTATTATTTTTGAAAGTCAACCAATTCTAGCGAGTTTCGAAAAGTCAACATATTGCTAGCGAGTATGACTAAATGGTAGCGAGTTTGGAGAACAAATATTGTCTAGCGAGTTTGAACTTTTTTATTATTTATATAAGTAGCGAGTATTGTTCCTTCTAATGTCTTAGCGAGTTTCATTTTTATTTCAGTTAGCGAGTTTAATTTTTATTTGTGTCAACTTTATTTTTAGTCCAAGTTTATTTTGAGTCGTGTCTTGTTTTCTCTTCTTCTTTTCTTATTTCTTTTTCAAGTCGAGTTAGACTTTTATTTCCCTCATCGTTTATCGAGTGAGGCTTTTATTTTTATTAAATCTAAATGTTATGCTGTCGAATTTTCTTTAAAATCTTTTTCGTGTCGTTTACTTATTAAAGTCTTTCATCTTTTCATTTTTAGTCTTACCTTTTATTTACGTTAAATGGTTTTACAAGTTTTTAATTACTTTATCGCTTTAAGTTTTTAATATGAGTCTCGAGTAGTTTTTAAAACGTGTTTGCTTAGTAGCTCGAGTTTGTGAGTCAAGTAAGAGCTTAAACGTTTGTGATAAGTAATCGAAAGATTGCTTAGACGTGTGAGTTAATTATTCGAAGACGAAACCTTTGAACGATTATTTCACTCGTCTTGAGTTAATATCTCTTCAAAAGATTAATTAACAACTAACCTCGAGAAAGGAAAATAACTCGTCACAAACTTTTACCTCAAGCTTAATGAACTTATTCGCGTCGCTTTGCAAACACATTGTCTTTTAAATTCATTTACCGTTTCATTTCTTATCGCACTTTCATTTACCGCTTTCTTTAGTCATTTTATTCATGTCTCTTTACTCGTTTACTTATTTCATGTCGCTTTACCGCTTTCCTTTACTTTAATTTGTCATTGTAGTATAGACTAAACCAAAACCTTCTTTTAAAACCTATTCATCACACATAGCTCACGGTCTTGAGTGACGAGATCCATATTCAACCCTCGTTGGGACAACGAACTCGTGGTTTGAGCTTGCACCTTGCTCCCGCGACTCATCAGGAGTATTCTACTAAAGTGCGTACTCTAGGTGGTTGGTTTGGTTGTGGTGGGTTTTGTTGTGGCGGGTTGGCTGGATCAAAGATATTACCATCTTCCATAATGGCGGATGGTAATGGTTATGAAAAAAAGAACAAAGAAAAAAATAGACTAAAGAAAACCTAGTAAAAAGAAAAATAAAAATCTCACTAGATAGGAATCTAATGGGTAGATCTAATAAAGGTAAAATTCAACCTAAGCTATAACTATTCCCCGGCAACGACGCCAAAAACTTGATGCGTGGTTTTGCAACTTTGCAAAAGGTTTTACTTCTCAAGGGATCTTGAGAAGCTTGCAATCCCCACCAGGCAATGTACCTGACCGATGTAGTATAGTGAGTGGCAAGTACCAGGGGATTGATTGTTGTCTAGGGGAATAGTGTCGTTAGGATTGAAAACTAAGTCACTAGGTCTAAAGGTGAGGTATAATTCTTTTGTATTTTTATGTTTTTGTGAAAGCAAGTAAAATCTCGAGTATTGGAAGAGTGGGCGGAATTAGTTGCTAGTCAACTAACCCAAAACTTACTACTATTGCAAATAAAAGAACAAGAAAAGTAAATGTGGTGAACTTCTTATGATTAGAAAATGTGTTTACTTAGATTTTACTACTCCCTAGCGATCTCTTATTGATTAATTGATTTGGTACTATTGTTTGGATGAAGGGTTGCATTCCTTAATACCATTCGTGGGGTGTGTATGTCCTTCCCCAACTCTATAAGCTTCTATCTCTTCCTATGACGACACGTATAGTATCCTATCATGGCCTCAATAATAGTCACTTATGCATTAAACACAACCAATAAAACCGTAGTACACATCCGATTACGTTTCTTAAGACATTCAACCTTGTTACCATATAGGAGATTAGCCAGTTTTCTTAAGCCTAACGTGAAGTCGATCACCCAATACAACCAATAACAAATCAACAATCAATAATTAATAACTTGGTTTCATTAGATCTGAGCAAACACTAGAAAACCTAAGCTAGCATGTTAATGTAAAGAAAAGACAAACAATTAATCAAACAACACATAGACATATTGAATGATTAAACGAAGAACTTATCTTCAATTGAACATGGAAGAAAAAAGGGTTTGAAACCCTAAAAATACTGTAAAAGTCGGACTAGGGTTTTTCTCCAAAGTTGCACACTTAATGAATGAAAAATCCAAAACTATATATAGATTTACAAGCTGACGGCGTCAGATTATAAGCCCTGACACCGTCAGGCCGCCGTGTTTAGGATTCTCAGATCGCCTAAAATCACTTCTAACGTCTTCACTTGCAAATTGGTTCTGGGCCGTCTCGTGTATCCATAAAGCTAGACGGCCTTGGAAATTTTGTACCTGCGCCGTCAGGTGTAAATTACATGTTTTCTTCTGGGACGTCTAGTGTTGGAAATCAACCATCTTGAGCATAAGCTGATGGCGTCAGCTCCAAAGCGTGACACTGTCAAGGGTAGAAACTTGACTTTTCTTGTTTTCTTCATACTTGAGCAAAAAAAGATCCGAAAAGCTCCAAAATGCTCTAAGTACACTATTGCCAGAAAGTCCTTTCATCACGAACCATTAATTACTTTTGTATGAGCGCGAATATTGTGGATAGGCCTATCGGGATTGATGAATCTCATTTGTGTTGTTTGGATAGTTCAACCAGATAATTCAACCGAACACACTAAATTTGAATTTTATATAGGTAAGTGGCAATTACCTACAAGAAGGCCATGTTGCTATTATCATTTTATGATACCCTAGTTAAGCGTTGAGCTTACACCAATAAGAACCTTTTTTTTTACAGATAATTGTTTTCGTTGCAATTATTACAATAACTCAAAATTTTTTGTCCATTACTGTAAACCTATGAATTCACTCAACCATTGTGTTGACTTTTTAGCATGTTTCATCTCATGTCCTTAAGGTATAAGCTGACATGTGAAGACCCATGAAATTTTTTTTAAGACAATACATCATTATCATTTGATAAAACATTTAAACATTTATGTTGTACTACTTATGTACTCAAAACTTGTTGCAACCTTTGTATAAACTTTGATGTTTTATATTAATTGAATGATAATTTATTTCAAAATGTCTCATTTAGAGTCGTTTTCTATAACTTGTACTGTAAATTATGAAGTGATACCCCAGTGACCCAATATTCCGTTGCGATAATTTTGGGGGTGTTACAATTCGATTGGCCTAGAGGATATAACTCGGTCGACTACTCGGTTAGGGGGTCAACCAACCGAACCATTAGCATTGGCCAAGAGAATTGAGTTGGACAGTAAATCCACCCGCGTACCTCGATCCACCTTTTTCTGTCGTTTAAATATATGCTTTTGATATTCTATATAATTAATTGTTAGAGTGAAATACACCGTTCGTCCCTGAACTTGGCCAAAAACATCACACTGGGACAAACCTGGGCTTTTACGTTGTAACACCCCCATTTTCACAGTTCGCAGCGGATTTAGGGTTGGGGTATTACTTCATGGAATCACAGTTACAGTAATAGAAAACGACTCAAAAAGAGACGTTTTTATAAATATGTTATCATTCATTATAATATCAGAGTTTTCATTAAGAAAAGGTCCCTTAAATCTAAGTGTGAAATAGTATTTGAATGATAAGAGGGTTGAAAGTCCTCCGAGTTCAGTGCCACTCCATGCCATAGGTCCGTAGCAGCCATATACCTAGGATACATGCTTAAAAAGTCAACATTAGGTGTTGAGTGAGAGTCATAGGTTTAAGTGGTAGTGAATACAAGTTCCACAGGGTTCAGTTGTTACACCCTTCAAGGAAAGTGTAGAGTTTGTGATAATTGTAATGCATGTACAATTATCAAGAGTGGGTATGTTGCAGTAAGCTCATGAACCACACGTTAACAGTCCAGATCATGGGGTCTGCAGACCAAACCATGATGGGACGGGAAGGGTAACTTGCCAAAGTTAACCCTTCAGAAGTTTCAAATATAATACTTATTGGTACCCTCCAGTGAGAGGTAGTACCAACGGGAGTTGTTAAACTCCAATAGATCTATCAATTATGCTAATACAAATAATGTCAAAAATGTTATTCGCATTATTCGATCTTCTTGTGTTTTGACAAGGGGAAATGACAAAAAAAGCATTGAATTTGACACTTTTTGTAATTGTGTGTAGCCAACTATTTTTTTCTTATTGTATGTACTAAACTTTCAAATTTTGATCATTATGTGTATTTTGTGACTATTCTACCATGTAAAATGACCTTTTTACCCTTCGAAATTTGAAAAAATTAAGGGTAAAATGGTCACAAAATACACACAATGATCAAAATTTGAAAGTTCAGTACATACAATAAGAAAAAAAATAGTTGGCTACACACAATCAGAAAAAATGTCAAGTTCGATGCATTTTTTTGTCATTTGCCCTTTTGATAATCACAAAATATAAAGACATGTTATATAAAGTTACGGTTAATAAGTTTTTAACCGAGGAAACTCGTTACTTCCACGAAGCTTCTACAACGTCACTTCAAGTATGAACAAACTTTATGCCGTCATTAGTTTGGTGATCAAAGAAGTTTTATTTTCTTATAAACTTACATTTTTAAGTTTGACAAAACATTTTCACAAAAGTATTTTTGTGTTTTTTAAAGAAATGTTTTATTAAGAAATATATTTGAATTCAAATGTGTAACAGCTATTTTTCCCCCCATTCTGCTAAAACTGCGCCAGATAAGTTTTCACCACGTCAGGACAAATTTTGTCTGGATGGTCCCATAAAGGGGCCGGCGGTCCCTTAGTGATAAAGGACCGTCGCCTATTTACGGGACCGCCGGACCATCCTGTCGTCAATAAATACTGAACTGTTACACTTCAGAAAATAAGGATTTTCACACACAAAACTTTCTGTTTTTATTTTCCCCTTGAGTCTTTGATCACTATAACATGTCAGTATATGTTTATAAGTTATTTCCTCTTCCGTCAAGTGCAAGAGAAGAACTCTCGACATCAATGAAGTCTCGAAATGTTATAGGTGTCCACACACAAACGTAACAAGTGTTACGATGATAGGTTCTGTAAATACTATCATTGTGATCCGACTTGTGTGTGAGTCGAGGAGGGGATATTTGTGTGAACTTGGATGGTGATGTAGATCCAAGAAGTGTTGTAACTAGATTAGTTCATGTATTGATGTGAGGAGAATGATGTCCTAGTGTGTAGGATAGCATTATGTCAAAATATTATGTAAAGACTTGGATCGGGTGAAGATCCAAGTGAGTCATGTGTGTAGTCTTGGTTCGGGTGAAGAACCAAGTGTGTCTAAGTGTGAAGGTTTGGTTCGGGTGAAGAACCAAGTGTGTCTAAGTGTGAAGGCTTGGTTCGGGTGAAGAACCAAGTATGTCGATTATGTGAAGACTTAGATCGGGTGAAGATTCAAGATGGACAAGAGTGCTTGTTCGTGTAGCCACGTGGGCCTTGGTGAAGATTGGTTCTAGCTACGATTAGAACTCGACATTATGCTTAGTGTCGTTAAGCCTTGTGTAAGCATGTGTACGGATTGCTCCGCCTGAAGGAGTGTGTTGATATAGTGATTGATAACTCTCAAGTGTGGTACTCGGAGAGTGGAGTAGGACGAAGAGTGAGTTTCGTGCCGAACCACTATAAATCGCCGTGTCTCTTTGTTTGTGTTCTTTCCCTACTCTTTACATTACTTGTTTACTTATGCATGTTATTAGTTAAGTTGATATCACATAACAAGTAGAATTCAATAAGTTTGCAAAATAATATAAACCGGACCTAAAAACGGCGAAACGTTTTAACAACTAAAAAGAAACGGTGAAACTATTCAACTCCCCCCCCCCCTTCTAGTTTCTACAATTGGTATCAGAGCCAGGTTCTCAAGATCTTTATAGTATACTGTACTTTAAAACTTGAATCGATCTATGGAATCTTGAAGATACTTAGAAGGGATCTACTTGAATTGGTCACCATTTTTCGAAAATGAAAACTTTGTCATTTAGAAAAATGAATTTGAAAGTTATGTGAAATCAATTAGTCATAATCTTTGGCATGTCATATCTTTTGATATTTTTTAATCAATAAGAATGGATTTCGAAAATTAGGATTATATAAGAAACTTTTGCTAGACACCGGAGTTCAAATATTAGTTCATAAAACTTTGCTAAAAATTGGTTTTGACAAAACCATTTTATGAAATGTGGTAAATAACATATGGCAAAAGATTTTGAAAGTTTCATCAAGGAAATGTTCAAGCCAAAGATGATGAAAATTTGATATTAGTAAGTCACATAGTTTTAGTAGAATCGTGTACTACTAGTTTGAATGTTTTTGTTGTAGGTAATGTTGCCGACAAGAATTACATTAACAACTAAGTTGGTGCACTAGTAAGTCACTCTCGCTCATGATAATCGTTTAATGAATGCTTTCTATATGCTTACATGACTATGTGATTTGTCGTTACTTGCTTGCATGCTAGATAATGTCTATATGCTCTTATGTGCTATATGATCTTTGTTCTTTAGACGCTTAGTCTAAATTCTTATCCATCTTTGGATACAAGCAAATTATTTAGAAAAATAATGGTCTTACCACAACCATTATTTATAATGTATTTCTCGTCAATCAATCACTATAGACGATGCACACTTACTTCAATCTTTGTTTGTTCTCTAGTTCTCGTCTATGACTTCTCTTGAAATTTACATGATTGACTTCTAGCCTCTCCGATGAAACTCTTGTCCTTGAATCCCATTGAACGTTTTGCTTCCTTCATATTCTTTTGTCTCGACTCAAAATTCATTCCTTATTCAAGCGTATCGAGTCTGTTTCTTTTCGTTTGTCTCAATTCCACTGTATACCCATTCCTTAGCCTACTCGTGCATATTGAGTATTTCCCATATCTTAAAATACACTAAGTTACATTTTAAATCATTTTGAAACCAAAGACTTGTCACAATAACTGAAACAACAAAAATCGTCAAGATCACTCAACTCTCTGCCGACGGTCCCATAAACATCCCACGGTCCCATATTGATAAGGGACCGTGCGAAATTTTTTTTCTATAAATATGTCCTCTCACTTCACTTCTATCAGTAACACACACATAGTATGGCAGCTAATTTTCTGAAAAATAAGGGCTAATCATCAATCAATACCTTAAGAACTAAGTCCAAGATTTCAAGTTCTAAATCACTCAACATCCTTATAATATCAACCATCAATTGTAAGTCAAACTCTTTTAATCATCCACTTATATTACATAATTTGGTTTATTGTTATTTTGAAATTAAGGATCTCAAGTCTATTAGAAAATTAAATGTAATCCAAACAATTGGTTGAGTATTATAGTAATCAAGAACAAATAATTTCATAACAACCTTCAAAATAGGAGAAAATCATTAACTCTTCCTTGCAACATCAAATTCAATTATTCATTACATGTCAAAAACTCTTGTTATAAAATAACAATTAAGATACACCATAAACATAAATGAAGCTCAAAGAACCATCAAATGTAACTCTGTGATTTCTTTTATAGGGACATAATGTCACACGTGTATGACTTCGATCACCTTCGCATCGACACTTATGCTCCTAAAATTTCTCGTGAACCAACAACTCCGGGTAATCACATTCGTTCCTACGTGAATGTTGAGACTCGTCGCTTTCATGAAGGACGAGTTGTTGATCCTTCCTTAGCTTATCATAGAGACATTAATACTACCTTTCGTGCCATATGATTCGATTGTTTGCTTCACATTAATGAGAAAATTTGTCCTAGGTTTGTCTTAGAATTCTTGAACTCGTACGTAACGAGGATCAATCCTTGTCACTCTGGTTTTGGATTAGAAACTTCAAATTTGTTCTCACTCTTGAGCAATTCGCTCAAATCCTTGGTATTCCCAATCACGGGCAATGCGCCTATACTGAAGATTGGTGTCTTGACTCACTCTACAACTATCGAGAAGAGAACAGTCCCTACTATTCCTTTATACCTTCTCCATGGGAACTTGGAAAACTTCTTTGAACTCATAGATTCATTCGTTCCATCGATACAACTAGAGTTCGCATGTCAGAAGTCCATGAAGAATTGTTAAAATGGGCAATCATCTTGAAAGAAAACACTCTTGGTCTTAAAGGCATTCGTGAGCAACTCCTGGCGTGTTGTGCTCATATGATGTATTGTCTTCATACTTAACAACCCTATAATCTTGCCTACTTCTTTGCAAGGCGAATCACACATCTCAAGGGCAACAATACTAAACTGATACCCTATGGAATGTTCCTAACTCGACTCTATCACTACATCATGAACTTTCGTCATCATCTTCGTGGTCCTCAATACTCTCTCTTTGATCCTGTCATGGAACCCATCAATGAGTTCCATATTTCCTCCATCTTCATCTCATCTTTATTTGTCGACTATGACATTTATGATGACCCTACACTTGAGAATGAGGAGCAGGCTAAAGTCAAAAATGTGATGCAACAAGAGCAAGTCACAAGCACCATTGACAAGGCAAATTCTTGAAGAACTATCTATAATCTTTAAATCTTATGCCTATCTAATAAACTGTGTCACATGTATGTGTACTCTTAGTTTTGCAGACTTTAAGCATGTTATGTAACCTCTTCTAGTGTTGTACTCTTGTCTTCTATGGTTGGTGACTATGTGAACTAAGTTCTTAATTAGTAGATATACTTATTTAACTTATTATGCCTGCTAGTTGAATGATGTTATGTACAATATATTTTAGGGGTTAAAATATGCTCTATGAAAGGTAAAAATGAACTGAATATATGCATGATTGCAGAAATGAAAAACTGGGAAAAACTTGTGAACTCACTGCCGGCGGTCCCTTATCGACCTGGTGGTCCCAAAGTGATAAGGGACCGTCTAGTGATTTAACGGACCGTCCCTGTGGGATCACGGATTTTACAAAGTTTTCTTCTTTCCTGCAATCCTAACCTATTGCATGATTATCACCACCTTACCTTGTTTAGTTAAACATCTTTATGTGCTTAAAGACACCTAATGCATGCTTTGCCCAAACCATAACCAATCTTAATTATTTAAAGCCTCATTCATCATCCTCAACCTCAACACAACCACCATTCATCTCTTCCATATCACCTACAATGGCATCATCCTCCACCACCATGCCAACCATAAAGAAAGAACTAAAAACTCAACCTCCAAACAAAAGACCAAAACTCAAAATCATTCGACCTTAAACAACCTTCATTGACCTCACACTCTATGATTCCACTCCATCTCCTAAGTCACCACCAACATCACCTCAAGCACCAAGTGCACCACTCAAAACACCATCCACCAATGGCACTTCCCACTCATCATCAACGCCATCATCTAGCTCAAAGCCAACCACATTACCTTTCTCATCTTTCATCAAAAATTTGTCACCTTTGCTTACCGAATCAAGTTCGGGAGGCTTCACTCCATATGTGAGTAATCGACCACCATCTCCCACTCACTCCATATTGTCACCAAGAAACCAACTTCCATCTCAGAAAAACTCACCAAATCATACCACCACATCTCTAAATGGACCATTGGAAAACATTCCTTCCACACCACCATCATCTCCAACTCTTGGAAATTTACTTCCCTACTATTTTGTCAACAACCACACGGTGGGGTGTGCTTGTTGTTTTCACAACTTTCATCTCATCCATTCTCTTCGAGATGAGTTGCACATCATGTTTGGTCACATTGAGTATCTCATTGCTCAACAAAATGTGCAACCAACTCCTCTTGCTTCCATGCCTCCACAAGCAACACCCTCGGTTCCAACTTCATCCTCACCATCATCCACTCCACCTTCCAACTAGATGTTTCTCAAATATCTAGTTCATGAATAATCAAGTGGATGTTATGTTTTAGACCAAGCATGCAATGGGAGATGATTAGTTATGTTAGTTAAGGATTAGTATTATGTCTTAGTGTTGGTTTAATGATGTAGTGCTTATAGTTACTCTTCCATGAATGATGTTGTATGCCTATTATGTTGGTAATGAATGAATGTTTATGTTTTATGTTATGATATAGTGTTGTGATATTAGTCAAAGTCAAACATGAAAATGGACTAAAATTACTCAACCTTAAAAATGGGAAGTTATTTGAATCACAACACATCTGCCAACCAGAGAACATACTGGTAGCGGTCCTTTAATGGACGGCGGTCCTGTATCAATAAGGGACCGTACCCCTGTTTACGGGACCGTCCCATGTAGTGTTAAAATTCAGATTTTACGTGCTATGTTCTAAATGATTCATGCTATACTAAATTGATTTCACACCCATATTTTTCCTACATACTTTAGGGGGGAGGCTTACTTTTTGACAAAATTTTTCCAGCCCTCCCACCCAAGGTTTTTGAAAATGAAGAATTGCTTTTAATTGTGATAAATATCTTTCTTGCATTCTTCACATATGCTGCTGTTTCTCCCATCCGTCATTCCCCCGGGAGTGAGGATGTTGTTTTTGATCCCGGCATCGTCGCTTTTCTAGCCGGTTGTTTCATTTGCTCCCCCAAGGACAAGTAAATTCGGGGCGAGTCTAAGCTATACGACTCGTTACTAAACAAGCGCTTCGTGGGAGGCACCCCATGCTTATCCTTTTATTTCATTTTTATTTACTAATAAGTAACGCGAGGAGGGCGACCTTTTCCAATCTTGTGTTTGCTTGGTTGTCTGTGTTTATGCAGGATTTCTACAATTCATGATGACTCTCGTGCTCGTGGATCGTTGCATCTCCACTCGAGTCCCATGTCTTGCTGCTGGAATGGAAATCATATATCCAAATCTTATCGACTAATGGTATCTTTGGCATACTTAATAAACGGCCTTAGATTTATTGTTAGGATTACCCTTACCTTGAAAACATTGAGGACAATGTTTATCTTTAGTCTGGGGGGGTGAATCTTCGATTTGATTGACCTAGCACTTTCACCATTGTCGTTTACTTACGCAACCCCGTTTTCCTCAAAAATCCAAAAAAAAAATTGAAAAATTTTGAAAATTTTCAAAGCAAAAAGCACAAAAAAATGAGAAAAAAATTAAAAACTATGCAAAAATAGAATAAAAGTTTTGACACCGAGTTTGACTTTCCTACTAGGTAAGAGTAAGAATAAAAATTTTGACTTGATCCGGGCGTGTTGAGCCCTAGCTTGCCTCCCTTAACCAAAATAATCTTTAAAAATGATTATGGCTAAGCATTCGCGGATCTCATTATTTGAGATTTTAAATTTGCGGAGAACGTGAAATGATAGAGTTTCTTTAGAAGTTAGATGCTAAGCATAGAGTAGTTGGATCTTTTTAAAGCTCATCGTAGGTACTCATGTCTTTTTGTTCCCACAAAATTGCTTCACCCCATATATGTGCAAAATAATTAAAGATGTTAGGTTTAGCCGATGAGTAGTTCTTTATCTTCTTAAGAGAATCTTTGC
>LBNU01023619.1:8963-41540 GCA_014162995.1 Artemisia annua
ATTACACAATGGATATTAAGTTTACGGGATTTTAAAGAGCATATTGTAACTTTAATACAATGATGCTAGTTAATTGAGATGACACTCAATACTAGTCATGGTAGGATTTTATCCTTGTTAATGGCCATGTGAACTAGTTGTGCTCAACTAAGAGCATAGTTGCATTGTACATTAAAGAATTAGAATACTTTAAACTTTAAAGTGTTTGAAAGTTTGATTGTCATAAATTGATGGTTGAGGATATCACATCATTTATGAAATATTGTGTGATTATAGTTGGATACACACATACAAGAATTTTGCTAATTAAATTCTTGAAATAAGTATTCTCAAAATTATGATAGATCAAAGTTAGTTGAATAATGCCTTGTCAACAAGTATGATTGTCATTACTTGAGGCATAATTGTTAGCAAGTCATTACTTGAGACAAGATTCATTAACAAGAATTATCATGCATTGATCTATTTTAGTATTTGGATAAAAGGATGTAATGTACGATTATTAATTTCCAATGAAATAAAGAATGGTTTGTTTATTTACATTGCTTTAATAATATAAATCCTTGTTTTTGCATGTTTATATCCATGAATAATTTATTATTCTAAACATGTCCATTGTTGGTTTATAATATGGGAATATTATAAAGGGAAGACAATTAGGTATTCAATGAATTGGATATTGGACTTATCCCAAATTAAATGATTTGACTTGTCTTAAGTAAATCATAATTAGTTATCCTCAGACTTGAGATGCCAAATAAGTGTCATGAATGTAATGCATTTCTGTGGAGCAATCTACCGCTATCCGTAACTGGTAGTTATAAGGGTTGTTTTCAGAAGTGTTGCAAAGTTCATGGGTTAGTCTCGTAGTCAAGATAGAATTTGTTCCTTCAAATTTGTTTTGAAGTTTAATACTATGGGCCACTCGTTGGATTGACAAAATGTTTGCGTGGCCATGCCCAAATATGTTTTGGTAATTTTGTTCAATTATTTATATACGAGAAACTGAATATTAATAAAGATGTATTTCTTTATTAATCCAAACAACCAAATAAAAAAAACATCGTAAAATTTTCCCCAAAAGTCACCCGAAACATCCAACAATCGGCTCTGTATTCCCAAATGGACAAAGAAAGAAATAAGACCAGCGTTAACCTTTCGACACAAATGGGTGATGGAAAGAGTCTTGAGGAACGACTAATCAATGTTTGAAATCACTAGGGATCCACACGTCTGTGCTGGAAGGACGTAAGTTAAAGGTATATGACAGAAAACCGATACCAATTGCTGATTGGTTCATTAGCCTAGACCGAGTTTTGTATTTGCAAAGGAATTGGTAAAGATGGTGACGCTTAAACGATCTAAACTTAAGCTAGTATTATACATGAGGGTTTTATATGTTTATAAAGTAGCATACTCAAAATATGCGACATTTTAAGACCTTAGCGGAGTTTGTCAGTTACACGCACATTGTAAATGATGCCAAATAGGTGGGTGAAGTATGTGGAAGTTGCACGCGTAATGTATGCTACTCGGAAAGAAAATATTGATTTTTTTAATTATAGTAATACTCGATTTGCGAGTTAGACACTATATATCGTTACAATTATTTGAAAAATTGTATGAAATAAGAATGATGTTCGAAAATGTAGATCTAATCCAAGTTGAAACGATTACTTGTTTTCGTGTAAATGAAATATGACAATAGAGATTTCAAAGCACTTTTTTATTATACTTTTAGCAATTGAGGGACGATAACTGAAATGTAATATAAAAGGGTTTTATGAATCTATTATTAAACTCTTTATTATCATGTACAATAATGTATACAATGATCATAAGAATTCCAGGTGTGGATTAGATCCATGCATTCTAGAGCAGAGATCTTAATTTAATCCATTAATTTGTTTTGTATTTATAGNTTTGTTTTGGTTGGGATGTTTATGATGAATATGAAAGAAAACTTGAGGTAGAAATGCATGGGAATTGATGTTTGCATATTACGTGGATACAAAAGAAATATTTGGTTGAAATAAATCGAGTTATTACTTTGGATTTCTTAAAAAGTTATCATGTCGATAAGTGCTTTTATGGGCTTAATCTAGTTAAGATGGGTCTAATTCTTTTGGGCCTATAATTTTTTTAGAGCACATAGTTTTGTTATTATTATTATTATTATTATTATTATTATTATTATTATTATTATTATTATTATTATTTTTTATTATTATTATTTATTTTTTATTTATTATTTTTTTTAATGTGTATAGGTTTTGTGTTATATATTTTAAAATACATGCAAAAAAATTATAAAATAAAAAATAGAAAAAAAAAATCAGAAAAACATTAAAAAATATAAGTAGATTAAGCACCCTGAATGAATTTAAAAGCGTTAATTAATATAATCTAAGGGCAAAAATGTAATTCTTAAAAAGATTATAAGTAAAAATAATGTGTGGTTTGTGGGAATTGAACCACATGAGTCTTTTGTGTGGAAGTGTTATACGTTAACCATCTTGCCAAATCACCCGACTGTCTCTTAATTTACTTGACCTTTTTATATATTGTAAATTGGCAAAAATGCTTATGACTATCGTCCACTATATACATTAAAAATATATCGTTAATGCTTCACACAAGATTTGAACCCACAACTACACAGTGTGATAATTTACTCATCACATGGGTTGTTGCTATGTGATAAGTCTTTTGGTATTAAATATTAGGCTCATATATTTATAGCGTGTTCTAGCGACTAACCCATGGTTTGTTTAGCTTTCACGAGTCACAAACTTAACTTGATTTCAAATGCCATGGTCTACAATCACCTAAAATTGGACCAAATTTAATGAGAACCAAAAATTTTGAAAATGAATAAAGCTTAAAAATGAAAAATTTAAGCTTTATAATCTAAAACCTATAACAAAGCGGTGTTATTTTACATGGTCTTGTTAGGATGACACAAATCAAATACGGATTTGAATATCTTGAAGTTGTAAATCCAAAATTGCATAACATGTGTGTATATCTTTGTGTGTGACGTAGAGCAGCACAGAGAATTTTTGGTGGCTATGATTGTGTATGTGATGTTTGATGTGAAGTTGTGAACATTGTGCATGACATCTATCATCTATGTATAATCTTTGTGTATGTATTAATGAATCATGCCCGACCTTGACTCAAAGCCGAGTCACCCTTATTGTAGGAAAGCCGACCCTTTGATGACTCTCGTCGACCGATTCTTCGGTAAAAAATAAGAGATATAAATCGCATACCATGATTAAAGAGACACATAAATATGATTTAAACTCGTAACCTTCACTTTATTGCACATTTCTCATCGTTGGGCTATTATCACTACTACTATTTTTTTAACATCATTATCACTACTACTCAATCACAAAAATATGAAAAACTTATTTTAACAGGGTGGAAGCTCCCTTTACCAAAAAAAAAAATAAAAAATGAAAAACTATCTTTAGTTTGTCTTTAACTAAAAAGAAAAAAAAAAACAAATATTTTCAGCTTAATTCTGGGAAAAAATATTTTACTTTAAAATCAATTAAATTACCTTATTTTCGATCATTTTTCTTTTCTTTCTTTTATTAAATTACTCGAAAACCGACAAAAAATGATCTTATTATTACTATTATTATTTTTTAATTTTATTTATTTATTTTTTTCTCTTCAAGTTCTTTCTTTTCCTTACTACATTTGAAAGAACCAAAACTTTAGTTCCCAAAATAACAAAACACAAAGAAGCGGTAAGGCAAGAAAAAAAAGAAAAGAAAAAGCCAACAACACTCTAACCAGCCGCCGTCCACTAGAGCTGCTGGTGGCAATGGATTCATCTACGTATTCTTCATCTTCTCCATCTCCATTTTTATAAAAAAAAAAAAAAAACCCATTTTTTTATATAAAAACCCCATTTTTATAACCTATGAATCTTTATTCAAATGACCCTCCTTCATGTTAGATCTTCAAAAACCATCTTCTCTTCAGGTACTAATCACATCAAGATTCACTTAACAACATTGCTTTTTAAATCTTCATTTCATCATAATAACAAGCTTGTTACAAAACCCATTGTTGATAATAGTACTAATTCTTGCTCTGAATACCATTTTAAAAATCTAATCTTTAGTGCTATTGATAGAAATTATTGGGCTTTTTGTTATAATAGTACTAGTGCTAAAAACCCTTTTCAAGAAAGGTTTAAGGAAGTCATTCTTGAACCTAGGTTGTTTGTTAAGGTTCTTGATACTATTCAAGACAACCCTTTTGTTGCCTTAAGGTTTTTTCATTGGGTTGAGAAGCAACCTGGTTTTAGTCCTGAACCTAGGTCGTTTGTCGCGATTTTAGGGATTCTTGCTAAGTGTGGTTTGGTTAATCGTGCGGGTAATACGGTTATGGAGAGAGTGGTGTGTTGTGGGAGTTTGGATGGGGTTGTGGATGTTTTAGTTGATGGGGGTTTGAGTATGAATGTGAATGAGAATGTTGCGCGTAAAGTTTTGGACTTTATGCTTGTGTATTTAGCGAGGAATGTGATGGTCGAGCAATGTTTGTTGGTTTTTGATAAGATGATTAGAGGGAAGTTTTTGCCGGATGTGAAGAATTGTAATAGGATACTTAAGATGCTACGAGATATGAAGTTGGTTAAAAGTCGAGAACAAGTGTATAGTATGATGAACGAGTATGATATTAAGCCGAATATTATAACGTACAATACTTTGTTGGATTCGTATTGCAAAGAAGGGAATATTGCACAAGCGTTAGTACTTTTAGAAGAGATGCAATCAAGGGGTTGTGAGCCTAATGATGTTACATATAATGCGTTGATTAGTGGATTGGTGAGAAAAGGTGATTTTGAGCAAGCTAAAAAGATGATTACCAAAATATCGGTTTTGGGTTTGAAGGTGTCGTCGTATAGTTTTAATCCTTTAATTCGTGGCTATTGTGAAAAAGGTTTGATTTTGGAAGCGTTTAATCTTGCTGAAGAAATGGTAGTAGCAGGAGCCTCACCGAGTGTGTATACATACAATATTCTTATGTATGGTTTATGCAAACAAGGACGAGTTTTTTATGCGAGGCAGCAACATTCCTACATGCTTAAGAAAAACTTGATGCCGGATATAGTTTCTTACAATATTTTGATTTATGGGTACAGTCTTTTGGGGCGTGTAACGGAGGCATTTTCTTTGTTATATGAATTAAGACGGATGGATCTTTTCCCTACAATGATTACTTACAATACCCTTATGCAAGGGTTATGCATGAATGGCAATTTAAACAAGGCGAGGCAGTTGAAGAGTGAAATGGTAAATCTTGGTTTTCCACCCGACGTAATGACGTACACCATATTGGTAAACGGTTCTTATAAAGTGGGTGATTTGAGTATGGCTAAAGAAATGTTTGATGAGATGATTAGCAGTGGTTTGCAGCCTGATCATCACGCGTACACATCTCGAATAATGGGTGGATTAAGATATGGTGATTCATCATCTTTTAAATTATTAGAAGAAATGGAAAAACGTATTACGCCTAATTTAGTCACGTATAATGTCTTTGTTTATGGTCTTTGTAAGACTGCAAATGTTGAAGAAGCGGCTAAGTTATTAAGAGAAATGGTTAGTCAAGATTTTGTTCCTGATCATGTCACGTATACAAGCATCATTTGTTCGTATTTAGAGTCTAGGAATATTAAAAAAGCTACAGACTTGTTTCTTGAGATGCAAAGCAAAGGGGTAAAACCGACAATTGTGACTTACACTGTATTGATCCATGCTCATGCTGTTTCCTGGAGGATAGATACGGCATATAACTATTTTGTTGAGATGCAAAAGGAGGGCATTATGCCGAATGTGATTGCGTACAATGTTTTGATCAATGGTTACTGCAAATCAAGAAAAATGGCACAGGCGTATGGGTGTTTTGCCGAAATGGAAGCAAGAGGTTTAGTTGCTAATAAATATACTTACACAATTTTGATAAACGGGAACTGTAATTTGGGTAATTGGAATGAGGCTTTGCGGTTATATATAGAGATGGTGGATAGAGGCATTGAGCCTGATGCGTGGACACATACTACACTTTTAAAGCGAGTAGGGTTTGAAACCAAGGCACGTGCGGTTCAGTATCTTGAAGACACGGTTCTTGGTAATGAGGAGACTGATGAAGCAAAAAGTGTTCGGTATTCATAGTGATTATTGAAGATGCAAAGTTTCTTCAAGTTATGTGGCTCATCAGCTGTGAAATGACTATGGTGGACACATTGGCGGATCACCTGGACGGCTTTTTAGGTTTGTTTTTTTAATAATCTATGAAGTTGTGAAAGAAACAAAAACGGATTGTTGTATTATTAGAAACTTGGAACAATAAAAAAAATCATTTACAGTATAGCATTATTGACAATTTTAATATTAAAGTGATCTAAATCTATGTATAGCAAAAGGAATCATTTATTTGGTTTGCTCGTGAGATCTATAGTCTTGCATAGGCTATTAAGCATAGGATCGGCGTGGCATTTTTGACCCAGTTACAAAGTCAAATTGGGTTACTAAACTAAATATAGCTAAAAGGGGAACGGGCCAAATGGCTTGAGCTGGTTGAAAACCCTCCTAAAGTCTGGTGGTTTGTTTACTTGATCATAAATTCATAATTAACTCAAATGTTGTATCTAATTTATATTGCCCCTTCGGCGATCCAATATCTAATGTTTAGACATGGACAAAAAAGTATTAATGGGTCAAGACAAAACCCGAATTGACCCATTTAAACTGGAATTCTTTACCCATCCTTCCCATCTTGCCACCTCTAGCATAGGTTACTTGATTATTTATATCGTGCTTAGACATATTTGTATCACTTGTTGCCTTACATTTCATCATTTCTGTTTTTGCAGTGATATTAACTCGGATGTTTACACATACAAGACAGAGATTTGACACACAACAGTGCAAAATGAAAAAGCGATATTTTTGCCATAGGACAGGATGTTTAACAGGTATGTAGATGAGATAAATGTCTGATAAGTTAAAAATGTATTCTTTCAATTTTTTACCAAGTGAATCTTGATGTTTGATGATTATGTCAACCATAAAGCCATGCCTTGTTTTTTCCCCATGGGACAATCTACTTGTACAGATTATTCATAATCAATTGAATTCCCATTTTTTTTAACTCACGAGAGTTTACACTTACTGTAAACATGTATTGATAGTGAGTATGGTTTTTGACAATATTGTTTAAAACTATTGCATGACTTGTTCATAATTAGTCTTTTAATAAAAAATAAGAAACAAGATATTCGCACTCACGCACACAACATGGATACTATGTTTCACACACGCACACACATGTATATTAAGTTGGACAAATGCACCTGTAGCACAACAAATGTGAAGGGGTCAGGTCATCTGATCTGATTCTATAGATCAAGGCACTACAAGGTTTCTTAAAATAGAAACGTACACATGGTGCTGTATGAAGAAAAAAACTGCAAAATAGTAATAATACAAAATTTAGGAGAATAAAAGCATGGGAATTGGCAAAATAATATAATGTCACTTGCAGGAAACTGGGAAGTAGTGCAATTTGCAAGAATAATATTTTTGTGATTAAGTTCTGAAAATAAACTATAAAAGCACTTAATGCCAGGTTTGCTCAATCCAGCGCATGTTGTAGTGTTTTCACATTAGTTGTGGTTGTTTGCTATAAAAACTCAAGTAGACTTATTTTGAAAATCAGTCAAACATTGATAAAAAAATCTTGATTATCTTCACATAAAACTTTTGGTTTCAACCCTGATGAGAAATGCTCAATAACTATTTCAACTTGCAACTCAACGGTTAATACTTCTCTTACCAGTTCATCTGCTACCATTGACCTCCTCCAGAGATCATAAGAACAGGTATGAATCATTGTCTCTCATGGATCGATATAATGCTTGTGGTAATTTTAGCTTCCAATGTTCAATTCCAACGACTTAAGATAATTTTATTTTGAAACGAGGCATGATACTGATTTAATAACCTTCATAAGCTCATGTGCTTATTGTTCTAGATATGTGCGCTGCTATAAATTTACAATCACGCATTTACGCACATATGAATTGCTTTAGTAAAATAATAAGCATACAATATCTACTTTGTGTAGAGTGACCTTTTTTGTAAAGGTTAGGGTGACTTGAATCACTTTTTCATCAAAAGGAAATCTGATAGAAAATGAATAAGATATAATGATCATCAGTCTGCTGGTGTAAGTGTTCTAATTATCATTTGTAGAGAACCTTAAAGTTATCGTTTGGCTTATAGGTTTCATTTACCTTTTTTGAAACCTCTTGACCAAACTTTGTTGTTGTTCGTGTGCATAGAATATTGTCACGGGTGTAATTATGCACATCATTTTTTGTCGTGGAATGTTATTTGGAAAACTAACATAGTATCATACGTGTTATTGGCGCAGGCTGAAGGCTGATATCCAGATGCTTTATGTCATGTGTACTGTCTTAAAGCACGATTTGAATCTCTGCTGCAAGTATCATGCGATGCCTACTGCCATGTACTCTTTCATTGAATAATAGTGTGGAAACTATCAACCATCATTCTATAAAACTTGATGTGTCGAAGCAAACTATGCTTGATATGCACTTTGAGAGTAGGGGCTATATTTGCACCGGAAGCTGCTGCAAAGCTTAATGCAGCCTGATCTGAGGACAAAGATATATGCTTCACTTTATACTGAAAGTCACAGACATAGTCATGCCATTTTGTTAGAGCATGCCGTTTTTGTTGGGAACGTTGTTTTTTCATGTCCCTATGTTTGTATTATACACGCGAGTAGTACACTCCTGCTGACATAAAATAACGTTCAATTCCGAGTATTTAACTCTGTAGCTGTTATATACACACATTACTGGTCCGGTGTGTTTGTAAGAAAGTTGAGGGAAATTTCAGGTAGTGTCTGGACATTGCAATTTTTATCATCTTCCATTAGCTGCACACGGTGTAGTAACACCAAAGTTGTCGAAAAGTGTTGTGACATCAACATAACATTGAAACTAATATTATCTGGAGTGTGAAAAGTAGTGCCCGTCAAAATGCACACGTACACAGCCATAATACAGCATTATCCAAATAACTTTGGCCTTTAACTTTGAGAACACCGAAACTGGGGTGGTAACTTCATACAAAGCTGAAAAAACGTTGCTGTACCCCTTGCTTTGTTCCATATTGTACTCGCAAGATGTCTATTTAGCTTGAGTGACTAATGATGAAATTGTTTTATCTATATGATTTTATGTTGAAATTACAGAACAAATACTATGTATAACACAAATGGATAGAGCGATAACCGTTGACCTCTCTTGGCTCTATCGCATTGATTCAAACATGACGTCTAGTAGAAATCTTCTTAGAGCAGTTTCTAAACACAATACCAAACACCCTTTAAACCAATACTTTTAGGCCCAGCTTGACTCATCTTATAAGTCATACCATTTGGCTTTCAGTACAAATATATGTACCAACTATATCTTATTACTACAATACTACCACATAGACCAGATTTGCGGGTTATTTCCTGAATAAAATTTACAGAATTCAGCACATTAAAATACAGCATATTAGAGACCAATTCTACGGATTGTGACCTTTCATCTGTAACAAATCAAACATTATTTGCTCTACAAAGTGAAGAGAAACAAAATTTATCAAGAAATCTGTAAGATCTCAAAAACCATAAACTTGAAACAAAAAGAACATCAAAATGTCTGCATTAAACCTATAAGAATCAGTTTACGCAACTATCTTGTTAATGTTTGTAACAAGTTGACGCATTTGAAACCTCCAAATCCAGAAGTAAACTAAACCAACCCCGATCAATATATAACCCAAACAGCCTCAATCCCACTCTCATCACCCAACCTAACCTCCAATATAGTAAACCTCCCCCTTTGCGAATTCCCCAAGATGCTCTCTTTCACATGACCATACAGAACATACACCCGGTCCTCATCTCCTACAGTCACCGAGGTCGGGAAACTATACAAGTCAAGAGCAGTTTCGTCATAAACCACACCGTCACTCCAACTGTTATCNAACCAACCCCGATCAATATATAACCCAAACAGCCTCAATCCCACTCTCATCACCCAACCTAACCTCCAATATAGTAAACCTCCCCCTTTGCGAATTCCCCAAGATGCTCTCTTTCACATGACCATACAGAACATACACCCGGTCCTCATCTCCTACAGTCACCGAGGTCGGGAAACTATACAAGTCAAGAGCAGTTTCGTCATAAACCACACCGTCACTCCAACTGTTATCACTTTTTATATAATAAAGCTTTTCTTGCGACACAACCAAAAGAACCCCATCACTTCTAAGCGCAACGCCATCTGGAAAAGTCAGTTCCTTGTTTAATGAAATCTTTCTTACGGCCCCGTACGTCTTCATGATCAACTTTATAAGTTACCCATGTTTTGCTGCAATGGATTATAAATGAGCTGTTAATTGAAATGAGATAACTTAACTTGAAAATGCAATGCAAAAGACCCCTTCAAATATAGAATATATATAATCATATATGTAAAAAAAAAAAGTCAAAATGGAGAGAGATGGACATACCTTTAACGTATGTCGACATATGGGATATAGGAGATGCGGGGCCAATAGGAGCCTCTTCTACTCGTCTTTTCTTTCAATTCATCTGCGAATCCAAGGATTTTCAAACTCAAAAGTGAAGGCAACAACTCTTCTGGTAGATCTTGAATATTTGGGCAACCACCAATTGTAAGATGTTGGAGGGAGGTGAGGTGTTGGAGTCCCTTTGAAACTGATTCCAATATATGAAAACCCGTTAACCAAAGTGTAGTAAGAGATGAAGGAAGCATATGAGACAATTGACTTCCACTAGTCACTTCTCCTTCTACATATTCTGCCGATCCACCTAAGAGCCATAGGTCAACAAGTGAGGATGGGAAATTCTGTGGGCCAAACTTTGATATGGGCTTCTTCAAACCCCCTATTCTTAAGAAACCCAACTTAGGAGGCCAAAGCCCAAAGGAATCAACATTCATACTTTTACACTTCTCGATTGTCAACAATTTTAACGAGGTGAGATTCGGCAAGTCGGCAGCAGGAAATGACTCTATACTCGAACAATCTCTTATTTCCAATTCGGCAAGGTGAATGGAACAAGTCAATCCAACCATTGACTCTATACGGTCACATTGATGTATTATCAGTTTTGTGAGGTGAATGAAACAAGTCAATTCATTGATTGATTTCAGATTTTTCCATCTCTTTATATGTACAACGTCAAGCATCAGTGGCATGCTTGTGTTGAGAAGCACTTCCTTTTCCAGTAGTTTTTCACATCCAGCTATTTGGAGTGACTTGAGCTTGTGCCCTCCTGTTGGGAAGGAGACCGATGCAATCATAGGACAATCATGAATACTCAATTCTTGAATGTTGTTTGGCAAATTGCAACGCTCAAGATTTTTACAAATACTTAAATTCAAAATCCTGAGAGATATTAGTTGGTTGCATCCATCCTCCTCTTTCTCTCCTAAACTCACCAATTTTGAACACCACCTTACCACCAACTTTCTTAAATTCACAAGAACCTTACTTGCCTCTGCTTCTGATTCCCACAAGTATCTTATTTCATCACACCTTCTGATTTCCAATTCTTCAACTGCCCCAAGATAGTCCATAACACCTCTCCACACCTCATCACTAAGTCCTGAAATACTATAAATACCAAACTTGGTGACTGCTGAAGCTACATGAATTAGACTTGTCAATACACCATCACCACAGTTACGTATTTCTAAAACCCTAAGCGAAGGTAGTGCTTCTAGTGAGACTTCAGCCAAATTAGAACAATTTCTTATATACAGCTCTTCAAGGCATGGAAACATTACTGCACCTACAACACCACTATTTGTTGACCATACCTCCCACCCACTCATATCTTCAAACCTTAAACTTTCAAGTTTAGGAAATGCAATACCTGTCCCAAGGAACTCTGAGCCCACAACTTTCACCTCGTTCAGACTTCGAATATCCAACTTCTTAAGTGATGGTAGCTGCCCAAGTGGTGGTAGAAACGTACAATTTCTACAACCCCGAATTGAAGCACTAGTCAACTGATGAAATGAGGGATCCCCAATCCACTTTGGAAATAATTTACCTCCATATGAAACAATTTCAAGATCTTTCAAATTATCACAATGTCATAAGCCAAATGTTGGAGATCATTTAGCCACTGCTTAACAGCTACCTTGGTCACTTCCTTCTGAGAAGCATCCTCAAGGAATGCTTCGATCTGGGATAACTTCCTCTCCCATTTCTTCAGCTCGGAGTGGATTTCTTTGGAGCGGGCAATCTTGTTCAGGGCTGCAGATGTTAGCTTCTCAAAAATGACTTGGAGCAAGGCAGAAAGAACGAGTTCAGCCATTGTTGGTTTATGGTGAAAGTACAAAAGAAAGTATGAATGTGGATAGAAAAGGGTGCATAGAATGGAAGGGTCTGAGATAATAGCATTTTATTGCCAAGTCTTTGTTATAGTCAATGCTAATTCTATTATTAAGTCTTTGTTATGGTCAATTCAGTCTGCTAACAGGATGTGAATGAATGGCCATGAATTTGACAACAAATATTAGGGGTACAATAATTTATTGTACAACAACTTTATAAGAGTTGAAAATTCAACAATTACCTTTGATCTATATTACTGTTAAATTTTCAACTTTTTCTTTAAATGAGGGGTTAAAAAAAAATTTATTAACTTGTTTGTTCGAGCAAAGTAAAATCAAACTTGATCGAGATCTTACGATCCGGTTGTCAAAATCGGGATTCTATTAAGATCTTACACTTGCAAAGATTCTAGGTAGAGTCGAATAATTTTTTCTTAATACAACAATACCCAATTCCGCCGGTGCATCTTTTTTGCTTATTAGTATTGTAAAATCCGAAGATGATGATCGAGATCTTTACAACCATGGATTTTACTATTACACAATCTTTACGTGTATGTGTCAGCGAACATCTTAAATAGCATAAACTTAATTATTAAAAAAAAAAAATTGTGGTCAATAAATAAAATGTCGAAAACCTATACGGTGGTAGAGGCATACCTGCATAAACAGTTTCTAAACATAATACCAAACACCCTTTAAACCAATACTTTTAGGCCCAGCTTGGCTCATCTTATAAGCCATGCCGTTTGGCTTTCAGTACAAAATTTATGTACCAACTACCGAGCACACACTATTCTGGTCATGACAAACGATTTCTGAGGCTATATCTTATTACTACAATACTACCACGTCGACCAGATTCTAATATAAGGGGACCAAATGGAAACAAACTGTAACCAAACAAAACAAAATGCTGTGAATAAAGTTACAGGAAGAAGAAACTTGATTCATGTTTGCGCAAAACTAGCCGTATCTCACAGATCTTTAAAACATTTGTCCAAGAACCATACTACCAAACACCAAAACAGGCAAAAGACAACTCCCAAAACTTTATAAAAATAAGGAAACCAATCTAAATATTGCCTTTAGACTCTTAGTAAGCGTATCCCTTAACGAACATTCCTTTCTTAGCATCCTCACTTTCACCTTCAGCAGAGTACTTCCCGAACTTAAGGGATATATGTTTTTTGGCTTATGTTTGGCCATTAACTTTGAGAACACCGAAGTTGGGGTGGTAACTGATGAAATTGTTTTATCTATGATTTTATGTTGAAATTACAAAACAATACTATGAATAACACAAATGGATAGAGCGATAACCGTTAACCTCTCTGTGGCTCTATCACATTGATTCATACATGACGTTGACTGGTAGACATCAAGTTAAATGACCTTTAACTCGTCAGTGATCAGAAAGGTTGGCGAAATGGCCATATGTTCAAAGACAGTGAGAGGAGAAAAATGACTTTCTATTATTCTATCACAAATACCTTAGATGCATATTGAAGGCCGATGTTTTGTGTTACAATGACTTGTCCGAAATCTGAACAATAGTTCATACTGAATCGTGTCTAGCGATGGAAATACTGATGTATATCCACCAACCCAATCCACCACAGATAGATATTATTGATATATATACAAATGACACTAAACAACAGAAACAAAATAAAGGTGTCCAAATGGAAAGAACTGTAACCAAACTAAACAAAATGCTGTGAATAAAATTACAGGAGGAAACTCGATTCATGTTTGAGCAAAACTAGCCGTATCTTACAGATCTTTAAAACATTTGTCCAAGACCCATAACTACAATGACATAACTTTTAAGATGGTAAATACACCCTTGCCTTTCACATATTCAAGGGTCAGTTTTAGTATTCTCATCGTCTTCAGAGACCAAATTATTCAACCAAATCCAAAATTACAACCAAACACCAAAACGGGCAAAAGACAACTCCCAAAACTTTATAAAAATAAGGAGGCCAATCTAAATAGTGCCTTTAGACTCTTAGTAAGTGTACCCCTTAACAAACATTCCTTTCTTGGCATCCTCACTTTCACCTTCAGCAGAGTACTTTCCGAGCTGAGCCAATGAGTTGGCTTTCGCACGGGTCAAAAGTGCCTTCTGACCGGCTTCAATGTTCTTGGGACGTCCTTGCCATGCCTTTAGAACAGAGTTCTGAAGAGCACGGGCATATGAAAAGGATACGTGCCATGGGTTGGGGCTTTGGTTCATTGCGTGTAGGTTTAGTGTGGCCTCCATTTCAGATTGTCCTCCCGACAAGAACTACATAACCAGAAACATATTCACTTAGAAAGTATGAAAAATTACTTATAATAAAAGGGGATGCGATAAGTGGTCAGGTAAACGCACCATGATTCCAGGAACTGCTGGTGGGACCCTCCTCTTGAGCATGGTGAGTGTATATTTAGCGACTGTCTCAGGGTCAGCCTTTTCCTTGTGGTCAGCTCCGGGAGTAACCATGCTGGGCTTGAGCAAAATTCCTTCGAATAGAACATTATTTTGAGCTAGGTAATAGAACACCTCAGACCAAACTTTTTCAGCTACTTCAAGAGTAGTGTCGATTGAGTGGTCCCCATCAAGAAGGATCTCGGGCTCCACTATTGGCACAAGACCATTGTCCTACACAGATTGATCACAAACATAATGAATTCCGAGTATTAAACAGTTTTTCAACTATACTATCAGGCAAAATATATATAACCAACCTGGGAAATAGCAGCATAGCGTGCAAGTCCCCATGCGGCTTCCTTCACGGCCAAAGCAGAAGGACCGCAAGGAATGCTGACAACAGTACGCCTAGAAAATAACACAATAGGATAAATATCAAGACGATGCTTAATAAATATTCTTTTAACACAAACTGTGATATAAATCTCACCACTTGGCGAAACGAGCTCCTTGACTGTAGTACTCAGCTGATCTTGAAGCCAACCCATCTAATCCTTGGCACCATGATTCGTTGTTGGATCCTGGAAGGGGAACCAAACCCTGTGGAACATAACTCGATATGTTAGAATAAAATTAAACAGTTAAAAAAAAAGACCCAAGCCAGTATTTGTTTTACCTTGTCAACTTTAATTCCAGGTACAATGTTCTGCTCTTTCAAGCAGTCGACCATCTTCTTTCCATCAGTAGTTGACTGATATAGAGTCTCCTCGAATAGGATGGAACCGGAGATATACTGACCCAAGCCGGGAGTGGTCAACAAGAGTTGTCTATAGGCTTGTCTGTTGGCTTCAGTGTTGTCTAATCCGATAGACGCCAATCTCTTTCCGCAAGTTGCATTTGACTCGTCTATAGCAAGGATACCACGACCAGGCGACGCAATTGTTTTCTACTCCATCAAAAAATAAAGAAAACAATTAGTAGTAGCATTTTACAATGAATAAAGACAAATGCTAAGAAGTCTCATGAATATCTGCATTAATTGACTCAAAGTCCCCCATGGCCCCATTTCAACTTGTTTTTATTAGTTGTTTTTCAATAGTAAACATCATCTGTATACCTCTTCTATATAAAAATACAAAATTTTATCGAGTCTATAGATATATACTCGGACAACGAAATATTTGATGTTGAGACCTTACTTTAAAAGTTGATTAACAAGGCCAAAAAAACTAAACAAAATTCTAAATGGCGAATATGCTAATAACGCCTGATCAAGTTTAGATAATAAGAAGCCAGCCTTTATTAACAAGACACTAATATTTAAACAGTGATCATGTAGCAAAACCAGTCACCGTTCACTATCTTAAACACTCGCTATACCACTATCCAACTTAACTTTCAGTATCATGTTATAAAAAAGAGTAAAAAACAGAACGTGTATCCAATAATATACACCAGAATACTATATGTGGTTACGCAGGTGCACAAATTTTGTTTGACATAAAGAATGGACTAGCTAAACCAAACATGCAACACAAAATTTTGGAACCAGGTTCAGTTCATAGAAATTAGGATTTTTGAAAAAATGTTACACTAGACCGCAAAAATAACCCCCTGGGTTACACATGATGTTGTCTAGCTTAGTTATCTCTCGAATTTTAAATAGAAGCTAAGATTCGTCAAATCACTAGATTCATAAACATGTTATTACAGACAACCATGTTAGCATTAGTCCATTAATGCTAAACGCGTCTACAATTTGCAAGAGGATAAGTTTCGTATCTAATTATACTTCATTTCAAGCAGAAGCCATGTCCATGTACAACATAAATCTAATCATGTCTAATGCACTAAGGAGGTGTTTATTTAAGCTTATTACTGGACTTATGAGCTTATTCATATTCCGCTTATATTTCATAAGCCCACATTTTCTGGCTTATTTTGAGACTCATGGGCTTAAACAAGTTTGTTATGACATAATAAACTTACATAAGTGTATAAAGGTGGCAATTTGTGCCCAAAATCAAAAAAATGGGCTAATTTGGGCAAATTTATAAAAGATTTGGGCACATTTAGCCCCCTCCTTTTTTTGAAATGGGCATATATTGGCCATTTAAAAGTTAAATGGGCACAAACGGGCATACATTTTCTATCAATTGGAGAACATTACAATTGTTTTTAAAAAAAAAAAAAAAAAAAACTTATAGATATGATATATTTAATTTTTTAAATATAAATAAGATGTTACATTTGAGGAATTTATTACATGAGCCCGTTTGGCCCGTACCCATTTAGCCCATAGCCCGTTTAGCCCATGCCTGCCCGTTTTGCCACCTCTAATACTATAGGTCATAAAATAAACCACATAAATGGAGCTTATGAAACATAAGCCGAAAAAAAAGATAAGCCCGTAAATAAGCTTAAACAAACACCCCTTAAAAAAGTAAAAAGTCAACAAAAGCAACACTTTTTATAAAAAAAAAAGTCATACTATAAACACTCCGCCTACCACAACAGTAATTATAATAATTAAAACCCTAATCAATCTCACCAAACATAACACAATTAACTAATCAGAAGATCATCAATATCAAATAATAACTAAAATGAAAATGAAAAAACTTATAAAAATTTACAGCGGTTTTAACGAGTTCTTCGGAGTAAGATCCGGCACGAATAACAGAAACACGAGAAACAGATGATCTCGTGGATGATCCGGACCGTTGGTTGAATGATCGTTGACCAAACACGGTTGATGAAGCTGAGGTGTTAAGCTTAACAAAACTTGTACACGCCATTTTTTTTTTTCCTGGAGGATAGATACGGCATATAACTATTTTGTTGAGATGCAAAAGGAGGGCATTATGCCGAATGTGATTGCGTACAATGTTTTGATCAATGGTTACTGCAAATCAAGAAAAATGGCACAGGCGTATGGGTGTTTTGCCGAAATGGAAGCAAGAGGTTTAGTTGCTAATAAATATACTTACACAATTTTGATAAACGGGAACTGTAATTTGGGTAATTGGAATGAGGCTTTGCGGTTATATATAGAGTTGGTGGATAGAGGCATTGAGCCTGATGCGTGGACACATACTACACTTTTAAAGCGAGTAGGGTTTGAAACCAAGGCACGTGCGGTTCGGTATCTTGAAGACACGGTTCTTGGTAATGAGGAGACTGATGAAGCAAAAAGTGTTCGGTATTCATAGTGATTATTGAAGATGCAAAGTTTCTTCAAGTTATGTGGCTCATCAGCTGTGAAATGACTATGGTGGACACATTGGCGGATCACCTGGACGGCTTTTTAGGTTTGTTTTTTTAATAATCTATGAAGTTTGGAAGAAACATAAACCGGATTGTTGTATTATTAGAAACTTGGAACAATAAAAAAAATCATTTACAGTATAGCATTATTGACAATTTTAATATTAAAGTGATCTAAATCTATGTATAGCAAAAGGAATCATTTATTTTGTTTGCTCGCGAGATCTATAGTCTTGCATAGGCTATTAAGCATAGGATGGGCGTGGCATTTTTCACCCAGTTACAAAGTCAAATTGGGTTACTAAGCTAAATATAGCTAAAAGGGGAACGGGCCAAATGGCTTGAGCTGGTTGAAAACTCTCCTAAAGTCTCGTTTCAGTGCATACTACCTCCTAAATCATTTTATTCCATGATTTGGATAATTATTGTGGTGGTTTGTTTACTTAATCATAATTAACTCAAATGTTGTATCTAATTTATATTGTCCCTTCGGCGATATCCAATATCTAATTTTTAGAGATGGACAAAAAAGTATTAATGGGTCAAGACAAAACCCGAGTTAACCCATTTAAACCGGAATTCTTTACCCATCCTGCCCATCTTGCCACCTCTAGCAGTCTAGCATAGGTTACTTGATTATTTATATCGTGCTTAAACATATTTGTATCACTTGTTGCCTTACATTTCATCATTTCTGTTTTTGCAGTGATATTAACTCGGATGTTTACACATACAAGACAGAGATTTGACACACAACAGCGCATAATGAGAAAGCGATATTTTTGCCATAGGACAGGATGTTTAACAGGTACGTAGATGAGATAAATGTCTGATAAGTTAAAAATGTATTCTTTCAATTTTTTACCAAGTGAATCTTGATGTTTGATGATTATGTCAACCATAAAGCCATGCCTTGTTTTTTTCCCCATGGGACAATCTACTTGTACAGATTATTCATAATCAATTGAATTCCCATTTTTTTTAACTCACGAGAGTTTACACTTACAGTAAACGTGTATTGATAGTGAGTATGGTCTTTGACAATATTGGTTTAAAACTATTGCATGACTTGTTCATAATTAGTCTTTTAATAAAAAATAAGAAACAAGATATTCAACATGCACTCATGCACACAACATGGATACTATGTTTCACACACGCACACAGATGTATATTAAGTTGGACAAATGCACCTGTAGCACAACAAATGTGAAGGGATCCGGTCATCTGATCTGATTCTATAGATCAAGGCACTACAAGGTTTCTTAAAATAGAAACGTACACATGGTTGTGTATGAAGAAAAGCACTGCAAAATAGTAGTAATAAAAGTTTTAGGAGAATAAAAGCATCGGAAATGGCAAAAAATTAAAGTTATTTGCAGGAAACTGAGAAGTAGTGCAATTTGCAAGAATGGTCTTTTTTGAACAGTCTGAAAATAAAACTCAAGCAGACTTGTTTTGAAAATCAGTCGAGCATTGGTAAAAAAAATCTCGATTATCTTCACATAAAACTTTTGGTTTCAACCCTGATGAGAAATGCTCAATGACTATTTCAACTTGCAAGTCAATGGTTAACACTTCTCTTACCAGTCCATCTGCTACCATTGACCTCCTCCAGAGATCATAAAAACAGGTATGAATCATTGTCTCTCATGGATCGATATAATGGTTGTGGTAATTTTAGCTTCAAATGTTCATTTCCAACGACTCAAGATAATTTTATTTTGAAACGAGGCATGATACTGATTTAATAACCTTCATAAGCTCATGTGCTTATTGTTCTAGGTATGTGCGATGCTATAAATTTACAGTCACGCATTTACACGCATATGAATTGCATTAGTAAAATAATAAGCATACAATATCTACTTGGTAGAGTGACCTTTTTTGTAAAGGTTAGGGTGACAGAAATCTGATAGAAAATGAATAAGACATAATGATCATCATTCTGCTAGTGTTAAGTGTTCTAATTATCATTTAGGCCTAAATCCATAAAAAAGTATCTTACTTGTCACAAATAGCTGTGTTCTGAGTATCGTACTTAATTTTTTCCTTATTTGTGGATCAAACCCGACTATTTTGTCCACTAATGACAATTTGCCACCCTCTTTTCCCTTACCCGGTTATAACTTTATTTTATATTTTTTTTTTAGTTACACGCTGGAAAAACACACACGCTCCCACACACCATCATCTCCCCCACCACAATCTTCCTCGTACCTGGATCCACCTGGGCACTTTTTACTTCTTTAATCATTTAAAGTACACACCTTTCCCCTTATAACCCCATAAGATTCATTATGTATCATTTTCAAGATCCCCAAAAAAGTTTACAAAACCCTAATCTGACCAACAAGACCCAGTTACAAAGTCAAATTGGGTTACTAAACTAAATATAGCTAAAAGGGGAACGGGCCAAATGGCTTGAGCTGGTTGAAAACCCTCCTAAAGTCTCATTTCAGTGCATACTACCTCCTAAATCATTTTATTCCATGATTTGGATAATTATTGTGGTGGTTTGTTTACTTTATCATAATTAACTCAAATGTTGTATCTAATTTATATTGTCCCTTCGGCGATCCAATATCTAATGTTTAGACATGGACAAAAAAGTATTAATGGGTCAAGACTAAACCCTAGTTGACCCGTTTAAACCGGATTTTTTTTACCTATCCTGCCCATCTTGCCACCTCTAGCATAGAAGGTCACTAGATAAGTTATATCGTGCTTAAATGTTTTTGTATCACTTGTTGCCTTACGTTTCATCATTTCCGTCTTTTTTTTTGCAGTGATATTAACTCGGATGTTTACACATACAAGACACAGATTTGACACACAACACCGCACAATGAAAAAGCGATATTTTTGCCATAGGACAGGATGTTTAACAGGTATGTAGATGAGATAAATGTATTCTTTCAATTTTTTACCAAATGAATCTTGATGTTTGATGATTATGTCAACCATAAAGCCATGCCTTGTTTTTTCCCCATGGGACAATCTACTTGTACAGATTATTCATAAGCAATTGAATTCCCATATCTTTTTTTAACTCAACGAGAGTTTACACTTACAGTAAACATGTATTGACAGTGACTGATTCTTGAGAATATTGGTTTAAAACTATTGCATGACTTGTTCATAATTAGTCTTTTAATAAAAAATAAGAAACAAGAGTATTAAACTTGCACTCATGCACACAACATGGATACTATGTTTCACACACACACACACACACATGTATATTAAGTTGGACTAATGCACCTGTAGCACAACAAATGTGAAGGGATTCGAACATTCGGTCATCTGATCTGATTCTATAGATCAAGCCACTACAAGGTTTCTTAAAATAGAAACGTACACATGGTGGTGTATGAAGAAAAGCACTGCAAAATAGTAATAATATAAAATTTTAGGAGAGTAAAAGCATCGGAAATGGCAAAATAATAATGTTATTTGCAGGAAACTGAGAAGTAGTGCAATTTGCAAGAATGGTCTTTTTTGAACAGAGTCTGAAAATAAACTCTTGGCTCAACGCACTTACTGTCCAAGTTTGCTCTATCCAGTAAATGTTGTAGTGTTTTCACATTAGTTGTGGTTGTTTGCAATAAAAGCTCAAGTAGACTTGTTTTGAAAATCAGTCAAGCATTGATAAAAAAGTCTTGATTATCTTCACATGAAACTTTTGGTTTCAACCCTGATGGGAAATGCTCAATGACTATTTCAACTTGCAACTCAACGGTTAACACTTCTCTTACCAGTCCATCTGCTACCATTGACCTCCTCCAGAGATCATAAAAACAGGTATTAATCATTGTCTCTCATGGATCGATATAATGCTTGTGGTATTCTTAGCTTCAAATGTTAATTTCCAACGACTTAAGATAATTTTGGGAAATGAGGCATGATACTGATTTAATAACCTTCATAAGCTCATGTGCTTATTGTTCTAGATATGTGCGCTGCTATAAATTTACAATCACGCATTTAAGCACATATGAATTGCTTTAGTAAAATAATAAGCATACAATATCTACTTGGTAGAGTGACCTTTTTTGTAAAGGTTAGGGTGACTTGAATCACTTTTTCATCAAAAGGAAATCTGATAGAAAATGAATAAGACATAATGATCATCACTCTGCTGGTGTAAGTGTTCTAATCATCACTTATAGAGAACCTTAAAGTTATCGTTTAGTTTATAGTTCATGTAAAGACATAAATGACAACTATGTTCATTTGCCTTTTTTGAAACCTCTTGACTAGACTTTGTTGTTGTTTGTGTGCATAGAATATCGTCACTAGTGTAATTATGCGCATCATTTTTTGTCGTCGAATGTTATTTGGAAAACTAACATAGTATCATACGTGTTATTGGCACAGGCTGAAGGTTGATATCCAGATGCTTTATGTTACACTCTGTGTACTGTCTTAAAGCACGATTTGAATCTCTGCTGCAAGTATCATGCAATGCCTACTGCCATGTACTCTATCAACCATCGATGTGTCGAAGCAAACTATACTTGACATGCACTTTGAGATTAGGGGCTATATTTGCACCGGAAGCAGCTGAATGCAGCCCAATCTGAGGACAAAGATATATGCTTCACTTTATACTGAAATGTCACAAACATTCATGCCATTTTGTTAGAGCATGCCGTTTTTGTTGGGAACATTGTTTTCTCATGTCCCTATGTCATTATCTGGCAAATGCATACTTACTTTTCGGGTAGTGGTAAACCCTTACAGTAATCTGCTTGTTACAGATTTTCCGTTTGTATTATACACGCGAGTAGTACACTCCTGCTGACATAAAATAACGAACAATTCCTAGTATTTAACTCTGTAGCTGTTATATACACACATTACTGGTCCGGTGTGTTTGTAAGAAAGTGGTTGAGGGAAATTTCAGGTAGTGTATGGACATTGCAATTTTTATTATCTTCCATTAGCGGCACACGGTGTAGTAACACCAAAGTTGTCGAAAAGTGTTGTGACATCAGCATAACATTGAAACTATTTCTATCTGCAGTGTGAAAAGTAGCACCCATCAAAATGCACACGTACACAGCCATAATACAGCATTATCCAAATAACTTTGGCCATTAACCTTGAGAACACANTACTTGATATGCACTTTGAGAGTAGGGGCTATATTTGCACCTGGAAGCTGCTGCAAAGCTGAATGCAGCCTAATCTGAGGACAAAGATACATGCTTCACTTTATACCGAAAAGTCACAAACATTCATGCCATTTTGTTAGAGCATGCCGTTTTTGTTGGGAACATTGTTTTCTCATGTCCCTATGTCATTATCTGGCAAATGCATACTTACTTTTCGGGTAGTGGTAAACCCTTACAGTAATCTGCTTGTTACAGATTTTCCATTTGTATTATACACGCGAGTAGTACACTCCTGCTGACATAAAATAACGAACAATTCTGAGTATTTAACTCTGTAGCTGTTATATACACACACATTACTGGTCCGGGGTGTGTTTGTAAGAAAGTGGTTGAGGGAAATTTGAGGTAGTGTCTGGACATTGCAATTTTTATTATCTTCCATTAGCGGCACACGGTGTAGTAACACCAAAGTTGTCGAAAAGTGTTGTGACATCAGCATAACATTGAAACTATTTTTATCTGCAGTGTGAAAAGTAGCACCCATCAAAATGCACACGTACATAGCCATAATACAGGATTATCCAAATAACTTTGGCCGTTAACTTGGGAACACCGAAGCTGGAGTGGTAACTTCATACGACGCTGAAAAAACGTTGCTGTACCCCTTGCTTTGTTCCATATTGTACTCGCAAGATGTCTATTTAGCTTGAGTGACTAATGATGAAATTGTTTTATCTATATGATTATATGTTGAAATTACAAAACAATACTATGTATAACACAAATGGATAGAGCGATAACCGTTGATCACACTGTGGCTCTATCGCATTGATTCAAACATGACGTTGACTAGTAGAAATCTTCTTAGAGCAGTTTCTAAACACAATACCAAACACCCTTTAAACCAATACTTTTAGGCCCAGCTTGGCTCATCTTATAAGTCATACCATTTGGCTTCCGGTACAAATATATGTACCAACTATATCTTATTACTACAATACTACCACATCGACCAGATTTTAAGTTTATTTCCTCAATAAAATTTACAAAATTCGGCGCATTAAATTACAACATATTAGAGACCAATTCTACGGATTGTGACCTTACATCTGTAACATATCAAACATTATCTGCTCTACAAAGTGAAGAGAAACAAAATTTATCAAGAAATCTGTAAGATCTTAAAAACCATAAACTTGACACAAAACGAACATCAAAATGTCTTCATTAAACCTATAAGAACCACTTCACACGATCCCACTCTCATCAGCCAACCTAACCTCCAATATAGTAAACCTCTCCCTTTGCGAATTCCCCAAGATGCCCTCTTTCACATGACCATACAGAACGTCAGAACATAAGCCCTGTCCTCATCTCCTACAGTCACCGAGGTCGGGAAACTATAAGAGTCAAGAGCAGTTTTGTCATAAACCACACTGTCACTCCAACAGTTATCACTTTTTATATAATAAAGCTGATCTTGCAACACAACCAAAAGAACCCCATCACTTCAAAGCGCAACACCATCTGGAAAAGTCAGTTCCTTGTTTAATGAAATCTTTCTTACGGTCCCGTCTTCATGATCAACTTTATAAAAGTTACCAGTCAGTATTGCTGCAATGGATTATAAATGAGCTGTTAATTGAAATGAGATAACTTAACTTGAAAATGCAAAGAAAAAGACCCCTTCAAATATAGAATATAATCATATATGTAAAAAAAAAGTCAAAATGGAGAGAGATGGACATACCTTTAGCGTATGCCGACACATGGGATATAGGAGATGCGGGGCCAATAGGAACCTCTTCTACTTGTCTTTTCTTTCAATTCATCTGGGCATCCCCATATTGTCAAACTCAAAAGTGAAGGAAACAACTCTTCTGGTAGATCTTTCATCTTTGGGCAATTCTGAATATTGAGATGTTGGAGGGAGGTGAGGTGTTGGAGTCCGTTTGAAAGTGATTCCAATTTCTCAAAATTGAATAACCGAAGTGTAGTAAGAGATGAAGGAAGCATATGAGACAATTGACTTCCACTAGTCACATCATCTTCTTCTGCCGATCCACTCCATAGCGTTAGGTCAACAAGAGAAGGTGGGAAGTTTTGTGGGCCAAACTTTGATATGGGCTTCTTCAAACCCCCTATTTCTAAGCGACCCAACTTAGGAGGCCAAAGCCCAAAGGAATCAACATCCATACTTTTACAATGTCTTATTATCAGATCTTTTAACGAGGTGAGATTTGGCAAGTCGGCAGCAGGAAATGACTCTATACTAGAACAATCTTGTATTCTTAATTCGGTGAGGTGAATGAAACAAGTCAATTCATTGATTGATTTCAGATCTTTCCACCAGTTTATCCATACAACCTCAAGCATAGATGGCATGCTTGTGTTGAGAAGAACCTCCTTTTCCGGTAGTTGATCACATCCAGTTATTTGGAGTGACTTGAGCTTGTGCCCTCCTGTTGGGAAGGAGACAGATGCAATCATAGGACAAAAACGAATACTCAATTCTTGAATGTTGTTTGGCAAATTGCAACGCTCAAGATTCTTACAATCCCTTAATTCACAAATCCTAAGAGATGTTAGTTGGTTGCATCCATCCTCCTCCTCCTCTTTCTCTCCTAAACTCACCAATTTTGAACAATTCTCTACTTGCAACTTCCTTAAATTCACAAGAACCTTACTTGCCTCTGCTTCTGATTCCCACAAGTATCTTATTTCATTACAGTGAAAGATACTTAATTCTTCAACTGCCCCAAGATAGACCATAACACCTCTCCACACCTCATCACTAAGTCCGGTAATAGTCGAAATGCTCAACTTGGTGACTGCTGAAGCTACATGAATTAGACTTGTCAATACACCATCACCACAACCGTTGAGATCTAAAACACTAAGCGAAGGTAGTGCTTCAAGTGAGACTTCAGCCAACTTAGGACAATTTTCTATGTACAGCTCTTGAAGGCATGAAGCAATATGAATTAGACTTGTCAATACACCATCACCACAACTGCTAAGTTTTAAAACCCTCAGAGAAGGTAGTGCTTCAAGTGAGACTTCAGCCAAATTAGGACAATTTCTTATATACAGCTCTTCAAGGCATGGAAACATTACTGCACCCACAACACCACTCTTGGTTGACCATGCCTCCCACCCACTCATATCTTCAAACCTTAAACTTTCAAGTTTGGGAAATGCAATACCCGTCCCAAGGAACTCTGAGCCCACAACTTTCACCTCGTCCAGACTTTCAATATCCAACTTCTTAAGCGATGGTAGTTGCCCAAGTGGTGGTAGAAACGTACAATTTCTACAACCCCGAATTGAAGCACTAGTCAACTGATGAAATGAGGTATCCCCAATCCACTTTGGAAACACTTTACCTCCATATGACTTGATTAAAAGATCTTTTAAATTATCACTATGAGGCTTGAGGGCATTCAGGACCTCATTCTCAAGTGTTTCATTTCGAGCATCATTAAAATCGTTGCTCCATTCCATATGTAACTCACTAACCCTTTTTTGTGATAAGTTCACCTCCCGTATATCCCTTGCACTTTTCACTTTGTCCAGCCCATCAATGGAAATATTCCCTTGGAGATTCTTTACATTCTTAAGCCCTGATATAAAAAAGTCGTCGTTTTCAACAACAATTTTGTTGGAAAGAATTTGTAGGCTTTTCATCTCACTAATCCCTAACCGCATCATCATATTCCAAAGCAATGTATCCCGAATATCAAAATGCCGCAAGTTTTTAAGCTTTAAGAAGTTGTGGGGCAACGTGGTCAGGCTATTACAGCCGGAAACGATCAGTGTCTGTAAACTATAAAGGTTACAGACATTTTCTGGCAAATGTGTGATTCTAGTTTGAGATAAGTTAAGATACCGCAAGTGCTTCATATTGCCGACACACTCTGGTAACTCATCTATTGCTAACTTACTCAAACTTAGAACCCTCAACAATGGAAATTGGGGAAGTATGTCAGCCAATAACTCACTTGATAAGCAGAATTTGCGCCAGCTAGCATCTCTCACCACATTGGGCATAGCTAAAAACGTTCTCAAACTATTAGCTCTTTCAAATGCCTTGAACTTGTTGTAAGTCATATAGTCCTCACAAACAAATGACATATGGCGGTGCTTTTTGAAATCTGTCTTCATAACATCCTTCTTCACATCTAAGTCTAACCTCACAAAAAATTCTCCAGCAACAAATGTGGCTAAATCATTCATGAGGTCATGCATCACAAACAACGATTCTTCATGAGGCACATGTTGAAAAAATGACCTTGACAACAACTCTTGAAAATATTTCTCGCCCAATTCCATTGATATTTCTGTGGTTGAATTGTGCAAAAACCCTTCCGCCATCCACCACAATATCAAGTCATCTTTCTCAAACACGTAGTCCTTGGGGATCAAGCAACAGTATGCAAACAATTGCTTCAGACGTGCAGAAAGATCGTGATAACTTAGTCTAAGCGCCGGAACAATACCGCCTCCGTCTTCTAACGTCCATATCTCACTAGTCAACAGCTGCTTCCAATCTTTTTCATCTGTTTTTGTTCCGAGTAAACTTCCAAGTGCTTTTAAAGCCAAAGGCAAGCCACCACATTTTCTAACAATGCCTTCACCATGTGGTCTCAGCAACGGATGTAAATCAAAGTTCTTTACACCCAAAGCATATTGAGCAAATAAAGATAAAGCATCGTCATCTGACAGCTGCTTCAGATCATACGGATGATCGTAGCGCAACTTATCAAGCAATTGTCTTTTTCGAGTTGTGATGATTATTTTGCTTCCACGAGCCACATCAGTGAATGGGGCCACTAATGTTTCCCAGTCTTCCAGCTTTTCGCTCCATATATCATCTAATACAAGGAGGAATCGTTTCCCTGTAAGTTGATTTTTAAGAGCTTCTTGAAGCAAATTTAGATCTTCAAATTTCTTCTTTTCCCCACTTATAGATTGAAAGATGACTTTGCTTATATTGAAGCTGTCAAAGTCGTCAGAGACACAAACCCATGCCTTGAGCTCAAAGTGATCCTTCACTTGTTTATCGTCATACAAAAGTCTAGCTAAAGTCGTTTTTCCCATGCCACCCATACCAACAATGGGCACGACGCTAAAGTTTTGACTACATGGTTCATTACCCAGCAGCTTCTGGAGTAATTCCTTCTTATCACCTTCACGCCCAACAATACTAGATGCATCTACCAAAGATGTCTGGTAACTTCTATTCTTATTTTTTGACCCGCCATCTTTCTCAATCAAACCAAGATTATTTTTTTCATCTATGAGTTCTTGTAACCTGGTGGTAATACTATTTAATTTGCCCTCCAGCCTAGTACTTAGTGAGAAATTTGTGCAGCAAGTTGGAATGAGCTTTCTTACCTTGCTACTGATTCCTTCAGACTCGTTGGTAAACTCGTGATGCATAGTGTCTGTTGCCAAAGCATCAAGAATATCTTCTATGTCATAAGCCAAATGTTGGAGATCATTTAGCCACTGCTTAACAGCTACCTTGGTCACTTCCTTCTGAGAAGCATCCTCAAGGAATGCTTCGATCTGGGACAACTTCCTCCCCCATTTCTTCAGCTCGGAGTGGATTTCTTTGGAGCGGGCAATCTTGTTCAGGGCTGCAGATGTTAGCTTCTCAAAAATGACTTGGAGCAAGGCAGAAAGAACGAGTTCAGCCATTGTTGGTTTATGGTGATTGGTGAAAGCACAAAAGAAAGTATGAATGTGGATGGATAAGGGAGCATAGAATGAAGGGTCTGAGACTCTGAGATACTAGTAATATACTTGCATTATAGTCTCAAGTCTTTGTTATGGTCAATGCTTATATTATTGTTTGTGTTTTCACATTCAATTCAGCCAGCTAAGACAATGTGAATGAATGGCTATGAATTATACAACAAATATTAGGGGTACAATAATTTATTGTACAACTACTTTAAGACAAGTAAGAGTTGAAAATTCAACAAATCTATATTACTGTTAAATTTTCAACCTTTTCTTTTGAACGAGGGGTTAGAAAAAATTATTAACTTGTTTGTTCGAGCAAAGTAAAATCAAACTTGATCGAGATCTTACGATCCGGTTGTCAAAATCGAGATTCTATAAGATCTTACGCTTGTAAAAATCCTAGGTAGAGTCGAATCATTTTTCCTTAATACAACAACAATACCCAATACCGCCGGTGCATTTTTTTTTCTTTTGCTTATTAGTATCGTAAAATCCGAAGATGATGATCGAGATCTTTACAACCATGGATTTTACTATTACGCAATCTTTATGTGTATGTGTTCAACGAACTTCTTAAATAGCATAAACTTAATTATATAAAAAGAAACATTGTGGTCAATAAATAAAATGATTTCTGAAGCTGTATGCCTATATCTTATTACTAAAATACTACCACATCAACCAGATTCTAATATAAGGTGACCAAATGGAAACAAAATGTAACCAAACAAAACAAAATGCTGTGAATAAAATTACAGGAAGAAGAAACTTAATTCATGTTTGCGCAAAACTAGCCGTATCTTAAAGATCTTTAAAACATTTGTCCAAGACCCATAACTACAATGACATAACTTTTAAGATGGTAAATACACCCTCGCCTTTCACATATTCAAGGGTCAGTTTTTAGTATTCTCATCGTCTTCACAGACCAAATTATTCAACCAAATCCAAAATTACAACCAAACACCAAAACGGGCAAAAGACAACTCCCAAAACGTTATAAAATTAAGGAAACCAACCTAAATAGTGCCTTTAGACTCTTAGTAAGTGTATCCCTTAACGAACATTCCTTTCTTAGCATCCTCACTTTCACCTTCAGCAGAGTACTTTCCGAGCTGAGCCAATGAGTTGGCTTTTGCACGGGTCAAAAGTGCCTTCTGACCGGCTTCAATGTTCTCGGGACGTCCTTGCCATGCCTTTAGAACAGAGTTCTGAAGAGCACGGGCATATGAAAAGGATACGTGCCATGGGTTGGGGCTTTGGTTCATCGCGTGTAGGTTTAGTGTGGCTTCCATTTCAGATTGTCCTCCCGACAAGAACTACATAACCAAAAATATATTCACTTAGAAAGTATGAAAATTTATTTATAATAAAAGGGGGTGCAATAAGTGGTCAGGTAAACGCACCATGATGCCTGGAACTGCTGGTGGGACCCTCCTCTTGAGCATGGTGAGTGTATATTTAGCGACGGTCTCAGGGTCAGCCTTTTCCTTGTGGTCAGCTCCAGGAGTAACCATGCTGGGCTTGAGCAAAATTCCTTCAAATAGAACATTGTTTTGAGCCAAGTAATAGAACACCTCGGACCAAACTTTTTCAGCTACTTCAAGTGTAGTGTCGATTGAGTGGTCCCCATCAAGAAGGATCTCGGGCTCCACTATTGGCACAAGACCATTGTCCTACACAGATTGATCACAAACATAATGAATTCCGAGTATTAAACAGTTGTTCACAAGTATATATTATTAAGCACCAAATAGATGATAAACCTGAGAAATAGCAGCATAACGAGCAAGTCCCCATGCAGCTTCCTTCACTGCCAAAGCAGAAGGACCGCAAGGAATGCTGACAACAGTACGCCTACAAATAACAAAGGAGGATAAAACATCAATACTAGGCTAAATTAATACTTTGTACTATTTCAACACTAATTGTGATATATATCTCACCACTTGGCGAAACGAGCTCCTTGACTGTAATATTCAGCTGATCTTGAAGCCAACCCATCTAATCCTTGACACCATGATTCGTTGTTAGATCCTGGGAGGGGAACCAAACCCTGCAGAGCATTGCACGATATGTTAGAATATAATTTGACAGTTAAAAAAACAGTCAAATATGGTTGATGGGATTTGTTTTACCTTGTCAACTTTGATACCGGGAACAATGTTCTGCTCTTTCAAGCAGTCGACCATCTTCTTTCCATCAGTTGTTGACTGGTATAGAGTCTCCTCGAAAAGGATGGAACCAGAGATGTACTGACCCAAGCCGGGAGTGGTCAACAGAAGTTGTCTATAGGCTTGTCTGTTGGCTTCGGTGTTGTCTAATCCGATAGATGCCAATCTCTTTCCGCAAGTTGCATTTGACTCGTCTATAGCAAGGATACCACGACCAGGTGATGCAATTGTTTTCTACTCCATCATAAAATAAAGAAAACAATTAGCATTTTACAATGAATAAAGACAAATGCTAAGAATTATCATGAATATCTGCATTAATTGACTCAAAGTCCCACATGGTCCGTTTTCAACTTGTTATACTTAGTTTCTTCTATAGAAACAAATCTGTATACCTTTTTCTATGAAAAATCAAAACTTTATCGTCTATAGATATATACTCAATTCAAGAATGAAATATTGGATGTTGAGACCTTACTTTGTTTATATCTGCATTAACCGACTCAAAGTCCCCCATGGCCCCATTTCAAATTTTCTTTTTTAGTTGTTTTTTTAATAGCAAACGTCATCTGTATACCTTTTCTATGAGAAAAAAAAAATAAAAATAAAAAATAAAAAATAAAAATAAATAAATAAATAAATAAAAACTTTATCGTCTATTGGTGTATACTCGATCCGATAACGAAATATTTAATGTTGAGACCTTAGTTTAAAAGTTGATTAACAGGGCAGTAAAAAAACAAAAAACAAAATTCTAATATGCTAATAACGCCTGATCAAGTTTAGATAATAAGAAGCCAGCCTTTATCAACAAGACACTAATATTCATACAGCAATGTAGCAAAACAAGTGACCGTTCACTATCTTAAATACTCGCTATACCACTATCCAACTTAACTCTCAGTATCATGTTATAAACAAAGAGTAAAAAACAGAACGTGTATCCAATATCATATACACCAGAATACTATATGTGATTACGCATCATTACCAGGTGCACAAATTTTGTTTGACATAAAGAATGGACTAACAAAACCGAACATGCAACACAAAATTTTGGAACCAAGTTCATTTAAGAGAACTCAGGATTTTTGGCAAAAATTTACACTAGACCGCAAAAGAACCCCCTGGTCACACATGATCTTGTCTAACTTGGTTATCTTTCATGAATAAACTCTCTCGAATTTTAAATAGAAGCTAAGATTCATCAAATCACTTGATTCATAAACACGGACAACCATGTTATCATTAGTCCGTTAATACTAATAGCTTCTACAATTTGCAAGAGGATAAGTTTCGTATCTACTGATACTTCATTTCAAGCAGAAGCCAAGTCCATGTACAATATAAATCTAATCATGA
>LBNU01023619.1:46792-78136 GCA_014162995.1 Artemisia annua
TATATTATCGGTTCGTTTATTACCCAACTAGGCCAATTAGTTTTATAAAACAAATATATGCGTATGACCGGAAAAATTATATGAATTACCAAACCTCACCTACACGATTGTTTAGAAAAATGGTTAAAATTATAAAAAAAATTTGTAAAATATGTTGCTAGTTTACCTTTGGTTTTTACTTGTTCGCCGCACTTAATCCATGTTTAAATGTTGGAGGTGTAGAACTTTTAATAAGAAAAATAATGGAAAATTTAGGCTTATTCCTTTTGGGTTAGACGGTGATGACGCCGGTTATATAAATCTCAAATTTTTAATTTAAACGATCATTTTCAAAGTTGTTTGAATTTATGAATGCAACAAAATGGTCACCAACTAAACCCAATTGTTGGACCAAAATGGGGGCCGGATCGTCACGAATGACAAGAACATAATAAAACCTTATAATACTTTCATTTGAAGACGCTACAAAGGCGTCAACGATTCCATCGGCCCCAACAGCGAATTGGACAATATATGGCTACAAAACTTTTTAAGAACATTTAAGATCCCGATGAGTTTGCAAAACTTTGACATTTTGGCTTGTGGAAAGAAAGGGAATGTCAATATTCCGGTTTTATCCGCTATGGCTCGTGACTTATTAGACGGTCCAAGCATCGACGGTAGCTTCCGAATCGGCCTTCTTCGGTTTAGTGTCGTATTATATCGGATAGAAGGTCAAAAACTAACCATGTGATATCCGTGGAGTATGTGTAATGTTTGAAAGATTTATTTGGACGGAGTAGATAGGATACAACATATTTTCATCGTTGAAGGTCCAATATTAGATAAAGATGTTGAAGAAGGTATAATAAGAGAAGAAGAGAAGCGGGGATATTCAAATCCGTTCTTCTTCGGCTTCGAATACGAAGGCGTAATTAGATGAAGGTGAGTTTGAAGAATTTGGAAGTGATAGATTTAGATGTACAAGATTTTTTGGAAGAAATAATCTCGACGACTTGAGTGACATGTTGAGTATAAGGGTGATGGCAATGCCGAAGCTCGATATGCTTGATTACACTAATATGTTTTCGGTGAATGGCCATGCCGAAGCTCGAAAAATGTATTAGTATTTATGTATTGTTTAAATAAAAGTTATGATTGTATTTTTTTAGTTGTATAATTGTATTGTTTAAATAAAAATTATGATTGTATAATTAGTATGTTGTTAATTATATTTTTGATAATTAACACAAGTTATAACCGTGGAAAAAAAAACGTTCGAAGTAAAATTTCGAAAAAAAACGAACCCGCGGTAATAACCGAAAAAAATCCGAATCCGAACATTTATAACCGAAAAAAACGAACCGGTAAAAAACCGAAAAAAACCGATTCCGAAAATTTATAACCGAAAAAAACCGTTTCGGACATTTTTAACCGAAAAAAACCGACTCCGAAAAAACCGAACCGAACTGGTTTTTAGAAAAACTGGTTTTTTGAAAATCGGTTTTCTAAAACCCGAAAACCGGTTTTAACCGACCGATTTGCACCTCTACTTTTAATGATGTCTCGAAAGGGCCAAAACTAAGCAAGTGTTTGTTTAAGGGCACACTTGGATCGCATGATATTTTTGAACGAATTATAATATGTAAAAAGAAATTGTAATTAGAAAGAATTAAAATGTGTGAAACGTAATACATTTCAAAATGATAATAATCAAAATAATAATGTTAAAATAATAAAAACAATACTAATATTAATAATCAAATATTAAAATTTACATAGTTAATTATTTAAATTTAAGATAAAAATGGTAAAATGTTTAAATTTAATAATTATTTAAAAACTTTAATTATAAAAGTAAGATTTATAAAATATTAATAAATATGAGAAAATAATTTATGATTTTTACAATATTAATTGTAAATTTTTTTATATATCTATATTAAATAACAATAGAAGATTTTTAAACATAATAGTAATGATAATAATGTTAGAATTAACATATATATTAAATAATAACAACAATAATAACAATACTCATGGTTTAAATTATACGGAGTAATTCTTAATTACAAAATTCATTACTTTTCATTTAACTTGCTTTGTAATATGCATTCCATCAATTAATGTGATTAGAGTGAATTAATTACAATTACATTCCATATCAAACAACCTACATAATGTAATATGAGTTAAAATTTTATTCATTCTGTAAATCAAACAACATACATTATGTAATCAAGTTACGTCAGATTACAACGGATCAATCGGGATCTAAGTTTATTTTTTGGCGCCTATGCGGTTTCATTTTATGTTTCATAAGTCTATTCTTATTTTTTTAACTTGAAAATTTTCAGCTTTATATAAGAGCATTTCAATTTCAATGTTCAACTCATTTTAAAATCTATTTTACAATTAATTTTTTTCAACCTATTTTCAATCGGGAAATGCTACACCCACAAAAACAAATTTACAAAACTAGTCGCAAAATGACGTGTTAGAGAGTGAGTGACTAAATACAACAATAAAGAAGTGACACCTTATTTTGTGGACCATTTTGTGAGTATATCATTCCTCTTTTCAAAATTATCTATATCTATACTACTTATAATAGAGGAATGACTCTCTCTCAAAAAAATTAAGATGTACAAAAAAAGATGCAAGGTTTACAACACTTTAAAGCAAGGAATATTCATAATTACAACAAGCAAAGCATTGTGTACAACAAAAACAAGCATGAATCGAAATTCAGACCAAAATCCTTATAATTATACATTAATAGCATTAAAAACACCCCTACACCAAAATTACAAGTAGTTAAGCACAATGTACAACCCTCCCATCCATATTAAAAAAAAGTCTATTAAAATAATGATTTCATGGCATAACCCAGCACAAGAATAACAATAAAAACATTAAGATGTCGTGAGCCTTTGCTCACGGTTTGACCAAACCCGACACATACAAGCACACCCGATACCAACACATGTTTAGTTCACGTTTTTATTTAATCAAAATCATTAAAACTTCAAAATCCAATAAGTTTGAACCCAAAACCAAGAGTATAGTCACAAGTTTGACTTGTGACTGAGTCAACTCGCGTATCAAACGCGTTTCTTACCGTGTAGATATTAGATCTCTATGTATTTGAGTTGTTGGTGGTGGTGAAGGAGGGTATACGCGGCGGTGAAGGTGAACACGAGGTGGTGTGGTTGTCTTGGTGGCGTGTGTGATATGGAGGGCGGTATAGGGATTGATGGTGGTCACGTGGGTGGTGGCGGTGAGTGATGAAAGTCGGTGGTGTGGCGGTGGTGGCTCTTGGGCAGCCGGCGGCTAAGAGGGAGAAGAGAGAGTAATGAAGATGGTGATGATAATGAGTTAGGGTTAGGTTTAGGATTTTTATTAATGTATTAGGTAGTTTGTGTAAGATTTGTTAAAATGAGGTGTGTGGTAAGGGTTTTATCCTCAAAGGGACTCATGTTGCCATTTAGCCTAAGGTTAGGGGGTGGTGCTGGTTTTACACAAGGACTGTTTATGTAATTTAGTTAAACTTTAAGAGAAATCATTCCCGATTGACTTACGAAACGTGCCCGTAGTTATTTCTAAGTCGCACCATAAGTTTTAAAATAGTTTTTCCGTAAATTTTGATTATAAACATGTATATGTTTGTTTGACAAACAAAATTTAGTATATTTCGTATTATTAGGTTTCGTTGTGCCGATGTTGCGTAGTGCGGTTATTGTTAAAGAAAAAAACATTTAATCGAATAAAATTTGCTTGCTGTAAAATATAGTTACAGGGTACCCGCCGCCGCATCGCGCGGGTACCCTGCTAGTTAACTCTAATGAATCAACCTATTATTTTTCATTCATCATGCACATGAACCAAATTTTCAACCGGTCCATGTAGGGGAACACGTTGAACCATCAAACTTACCTTTTAACTTGATTAAGCGTCTATAAAACATATGGAAAATGTAGGGGAACACGTTGTCGATTTGAATCAACTTTCAAGGTAGGGACATGGATGTCGAATGAAAAAAAATCCAAATAAATGATGTGTTTATCATTCCGATGAAATCCATATCTCAAACATAAAAGCATTTTTTTGGGGTTAAAACACATCTGGGAATTCTTCAAAGATGAAGATAGAGAATGAGTTTGGTAACTGGGTGAATTTAAATTGAATACAAATCACAACATTTACCTTGAAAGAAGAAGGGAAAATGTGAGCAATAGCCGATACAAGGAAGTCCTATCTAAAATCATTTGGATGAGTTGACAGTGTTTTGGTTCGACCATCTAAGTTTAGAATAAAGTTTAAGAACAGGATTCTCGGGTTATGAATATTGAATACTTTGCCCGGTTCTTAGAAGACGAAGGATCTCACAGTTTATAATGGAAAAAAAATAACAAAAAATTAAATGTTCACAATGCTTGCAACCCATGGCCTATTGATACTCCAGTAATGTTAAATGTNTGGTTTTTGATGAGATGGCGACGAGGGATTTGATTGTTTGGAACTCGGTTATTGGTGCTTTTGCGCAGAATAGTGATGGAGATGAAGCTTTGAATCTTTTTAAACGGATGAAGAGATGTGGGTTTATGGCGGATCAGGCGACCAATCAACAGGTGTGATGTAACTCCTAAGTGACAAACAGTGGCGGAACTTGAACACTTATTTTGAGGGGGCCGAATTTATTTTGGGAGGGCCGAATCGGAGATTTTTTTTTAAACTCAACTAAATTACCCTTAAAACCTATAATATTTACACTAGTTGCCGCAACTTTTGGAGGGGCCGGGACCCTCCCCGGCCCCTTAAAAGGTCCGCCCCTGGTGACAAATATTTACATTGTGTAAACATCACCTCCCCACGTTTACGAAGAGTGCCATATGAAAACTTCAGTGTTAGAAAAGACTACTCAAGCCATTCCTAAAACAACAAACCAACAAGCGACGACACATATAGATGAGATGCATCATAGAAAATAATTAGATTGTTTGGGACATCAGAGTGGCGTTGTAAAGTTGCTGGGAAGTGGCTGCCTTTTACCTGTTTGGGACAGCAAAGTGGCATTGTAAAGATGCTGTGAATTGGCCTGCATTTTGCATATTTGGGACAGCAACTACAATATTTCTATTTGGTGCCTTTGCTTTTTCCTTTTGGATATCTATATGGCCCATTTTCCAAATTCGTGTGCTGTTAATTTTCATTTGGGCATGTAGCTTTGCTGGTTAGCAGATTGTGTGTTAGCACATTGTAGGGTAGTTCTTGTTAGTGTAGTTGTTTTGTTAGTTGGGTCCCTCCTTCTCTTAATTAGCTTGATTAATTAAGGGGGATGCCTTGCATTGTATTTTGTTCTTTGTGTGTTTTATAAAATGTTGCCTTTCTAAAAAAAAAAAAAGAAAGAAAATAATTAGATTAGTGTATCTGGAATACAACCATAAGCCGCAAACTATCTTCTACAAAGTTAAACAAGTAATAAGCTATTAGAATAAAACAAATATCATCATGCCTACAAGACTACGATAGAATCATGCAAACCTTTGCGTTTCCGTGATGCTACTGGTGTAAGTTTTAGCCAAACCAGGCAACTCATTCTCAAACTGGTTCAGAAACTTTAGAAATTTCACTTCTGAAAAGTTTACAAGCCCAGAAAGACTTGGTTTACTACCAACAAGCTTCTTTTCTTTCAAGATACTAAAAACTTTGTATCTAGGTTTCACTCTTTTCTCGAGACTACAACTCAACAGGCAAGTAGAAGAGCTCAAGTAAGTTGAGGTATACCCGAGTTCATTCATAAAAAAATCTAACCATCGACGAATTTTAGCTTCCGAGTAACTCAAATTTACAGGATTAGTCCTCACAAATTTAGCTATTTCTTCTTCAGACCATCCGTAGTCACTAAGGATTTTCAACTTGTTCTCAATAGTCGATTCTTTAAGCCTAGTGATTGTACAAAGCCCATGGACGAACATCTTAGAGTGCTCAGGGATTCCCAATTCTTCTACAATCCAAACCAATTTACGCTCAAAGGTCAATGGATCTAATGTAACAACCCAACGATGATGTGTGATTAATCTTACAATTTGGTCATTGGATAAACCTCGGATCCGCAATTGCAACAAATTGGCTGACACATTATCAAAGGATGCACAAAAGTCACAAAACAACCATGCTGCTTTCCTCATAACTTCGACGGCTTGTTCATCATTAGTTACAAATGTTCTAATTAAATTTAAGACAGGAATAATTCGTGTATGCAGCCCATATCTTAAAAGACTCGGATTCGCCTTCGTTAACTGAACAAGATCCGACCGCGAAAAGCCATTTTCTAGAAAAACCTTAATTTTGGGTTCAAGGGTTTTGTTGGGATTACAAGTTAGGATTTGGGGAGCATAAAAAATGATATCTTTGATATGGGTATTGTCTAAATTGAATTGCTTGAAGATATTGATGACTGATTCAGGGTTTTTAGTGGATTTAAGAGATGGTACCTTACTTAATGTGGTGATGGCTGCTTCTTTTGTGAAACCAACTGAATTAATCAAGAAATTAACCATGATATTGTCTTCATTTGGATTTGAAGATTCAATGGAAAAGTACTTGAGAGGATGGGAAGATATTAAGAAATTGCCATGGGACATTAAGGTTGAAGAAAACCCTTTCAAACAACGGCTCCTTCTGAACAACATCATTCTCTTTGCCAACAACTAACGACTGAATTAAAAGGGTGTATGGAATTTATATATGTGGCAAATGGCGATTTTAGAGGGTGTTTGGTTTGGCTTATGACTTACTTCCTCCGTCCCAATTTATTTGTCTACTTTTGACAGTCTTTCTTTTACAACTTTGACCTCAAATATACAAAACATATGAATTGATTGAGTTTTAAATGTATTTTCATTGGGTATAACTTCCATCAATTATTATATAACACAAACAACACAATTTAACGTCAAAGTTGAGAAAGAAAGACTTCAAAAGTCAAAAGTGAACAAATAAATTGGGACGGAGGGAGTATTTGGTTTTGGGTTTAAGCTTGTTTTTTGTGGCTTATTTTGAAACATTTCAGCTTATATAAGCTTTATATGGCATAATAAACTTATATAAACCGAAAAGTTTCAAAAGAAGCCTCAAAAAGTGAGCCTCTGAAACATAAGCTCAAAACCAAATAAGCCATAAGCCGGTATATAAGCCAAAACAAACACCCATTTATAATAAAAGAAGAAAACCATACGAAAAGTATAAAAGTTTGTTTGACATACGCATGTTTGTATAAAATAATTTTTTTTTAACAATTTTGGTAAATGGGTCGTTGGGGAATGTTTGGCTAAAAGCATTGGGAATGGTGGCTTAAACTGACTTGAACGAGTTTGCTATCTCAGCACTACATCATCAATTCATTCACACATCAAAATACCCCATTCCCTAACAGTGGCTTGGGACTGGCGACACCAGTGGGGTTGCCACATGGGATTGGCGGGGTGGTACGCCACCTTACCCGGTGCTCTAACCTAAACATAAGCTGTAATTTGGTAGCGATAAATTGTAATCTTTAAAGTATATGTAAACTCATAGCTATAAGCTCATAGTTATAACTTTGAGAATAGCCAAATAGTGACTCAAGACACGTGTGAACAGATGGTGGTTGCATGTTACGGTCATGCCACTACCACGAGTGGTGGTGTGATCTTGGTTGTGGATTGATGATGGTGATGACCAAATGAATGGCACAAGAATACCTAACCGTCTATTTTCTAGTTGTTGGGTGTTGTTATTTCTAGAAAAGAACTCATTGATTTTAAATATGGTGAGGGTGAAGTATTTTTGAAAGAGAGATACCACTTTGTCTCCGAAAATAGAGTCTATATTTTTATTTTGAGATGTTTTAAAATAATAGTCTTTTTCTTGTGTCAACCAATCAAAAGGGAATTTAGTTTGTGGGATAATATTTGACTGATTGAAGAGTATAGCGGTTCCACTTTTCTTAAATTATAGTATATTTTTTGTTTCATAACAATTATTTTGGGACCAGGAAGTAGTAGATTTAGGTGTTTTCATTGAGACAATCAAGAACGGATTTGTTTTTGTGTTTGTGTTGTGGACCTCATTTGGTTTACTTACAAAAAGATAGCAGTCAAATTAAGTTCATTGAACGGAGTCAGGGTCAAAAGACCAAACTCGTAACAGGCCAAAACCACAAAGACGAGGTCCGGAAAAAAAGGTTTAGGGACTAAACCATGAAAGCTGATAAACCACAGGGACGATTTAAGTAACTAGTTCTTTAAAGAAAAAGGGCTATAAAAGAAGCCCCGGAGTCCTAAATGGCTAAATACTCCTTACTACGTACTACGTAGTTGTTATTGCTGGAAACACAAACCCTAGAAAAGTTAAACAATGTCAGACAATATCCCTTTTGAAAACCAAGTGGAAATCATCAAATGGCTTCCTGTAAAGCCTTTGATTCGGTTCAGGTCGGTTTCGAAACCATGGAAATCTTTCATCGACAGCTCCGAGTTTATCAAAGGTTATGGCACCCGCAACACGCAGCCACGTAGCCGTATTCTAAGCTACAAATCTGATCATTTTATGAATGAGCCTAAGTACATTTGCCTCGTAGAAGATGATAAGAATGAAACTTTTAAGGTACAACAACAAGAGCTTGCTCCATTCGTTGTGTCTCCTTTGCTTAAACAATATCATGTTTCGTTCATTGTTGGTGCGTGTCATGGATTGCTGTGTTTGTTTTGTTGTGATAAATTATATGATAAAAAGATGGTTGTTATTTGGAACCCTTCTATAGGAAAATCATTTGGTACCCCCTAGTGATTACTCACACGATCAACCTATTCCAACTGTTTATGGTTTCGGGGTTTGTCCTGTCACTAGAGATCCCACCGTTGTGAAAATAAAACATAGGATTGGCATGCCTTGGCATGTTGAAGTTTTTACATTAAGTTCGGGGGTTTGGAATGTGATTCCAAGTGGTAATTTGCCTCGTCAATCAATTAAACTTAACTCGGGAACTCAAGTTGTTATAGATAGGTTTATTTATTGGGGTGCTTGTGAGAAGATTTCTACTGATGATGGTGAATCTACCACAAATCATATGGTTGTGTCATTTGATTTGAATACCAAGGAGTTCAAAGTGGTAGACCTTCCAGATAGCTTAACAAACGAGCTATATAGATCTGTGTCCGTTTCTAAGCTAGGGGAGTCTCTTGTTGTGTTTGGATACATCATTGCCAAGGAAGCACTTTGTGGTGCATGGGTGATGGAGCGTGATTCGTCTTTTAGAAAGCTATTTACAATTTGTGCACAGGCATGTAAAATATTGGGGTTTACGAAGAGTGGTGAACCTATATGTGAAACTGTAAGCGAGTTTGAACCTATATGTGAAACTGTAAGCGAGTTCAGACATAAACCCAAACCTGATTATCGCGGAGGTATCTCATACTTTTCGTTTAACACACTTGACGTTTACGACCCTTGCTCACAACACATTAAGAATCTTGGGATTTCTGGAGTTGGGAACTTGTTCTTCTTGGGTTCTTACAAGGAATCGCTACTTCTGCTTGATCACTGGGATTCACATATTTATTCTGACGTTAATTGATCAAAAAGATGATGGCCACATTTTAAGGTGTGGATTTACAAAGTACATGTTACCTAAGGATGGAGGGGCCTATTTTAAGGTGTGAAAGAATCACTTTCATCTATTTAGTGTTTATCACTGATTTAATGTCGTTAAGTAATGTCATTTACGGAATCTTAAGCGATTGTAGATTCAGTATTTGCTACATATTTTCAGATATGTGACTTTTAGCAAGGTTAGTGAAATCAATATTCTACAGACATTAATGATTATTAAGTTTAATGTGAATTCTATTATTCCATTGATATGTTGCGTCTACTCCTCGTGGATGGTTTCTTTAGAATGGGGAATATCCTTTATTTATTGCTTGAGTAATTAATGATCGCCTTTTAGATGTTCATTATTTTTGGAAATCTTGTTAATGTTCTTTGCTTCGTTACATTCTCATTTCATTATGCCTGGCGGGTACTTTGGGATAATCTTTAAATACATACACGAGTTTATCAATGTTTGAATTTGCAACATCTGAATGTGTAAATGCTTATGTGTGAACAATAAATGATATTCATGCACTTTGACTTAGGATTAGAGTAGTGAAGGCTTTAGTAGCGGCTACGATATACGATCTCCTAATTATACCATCCAAATTGTAAAATAACATAGCAAAAAGTAGAAACAGAGCCGTGGTCAACAATGCTTATATCACTTGGGAGGCTGCAATGCAATCAAGCACTTATTGCACCTGCATTGGACTTCTTACCAGTAGGTAACAACACAAAGTAGTGATAGTAGGTTCAAGAGCTTCTTTGATTCATCTCAACCTACTCGTTGTATTCCCAAGTCTTTTAGAAAACATATTTGATTGTAACTAAACTTCAACTATTTTAGATATACCCTCAACACAAGTTTTCCCCTACTATTCTCATGACTGTTGAACTACTTAACGATTCAACAATAGTTGGTAACTCTGAAGGATTATTATTGCTTTTGCTGCGGTTATCCAACATCTGAGTCTCATAGAATTTTATGTGATTCTCGAATGGATATTGCTGCTATTTGGAAACCTTTCAATTACAGATTCAGTTTTTTGTTGTGCTAGATGTTTTGCCTGGTATATGTGAAAATGTTTTCGGATTATAGGGTTTATCATAACAGTAGCTACCAGCCTACCCTAACATTGTCTAGATTACATATTTTCAAAGTATAAGTTGCATCCTATGTTAAGTCAATGTTTTTAAGTTCATGGCTTTGGACTTCAGTGAACTCCAAAGCCCAAACCGTGAGCTACCTTGTGAATTGGACTCGTGTAGTTATAGTTGCCAATCTCTATAGTGCACATGAACAAACCAGGGGATCGTGCTTGGTATGAGCAGCACAACTCTACCCAGCAAGTCACTTTTCATAGTAAACTATCTGTCAATGTGCAAATGACCCGGTACTTCCACAACCCAACCATGATCATTAGAGACTGGCTTGTCAATTAGCATCCAATAGTAATGAATGCTAGAGTTTAATAACATCTATAGCAGGCTGAAAACCAGTGCAAAAGATTGGATACTAAACGACAGCTGTGTACATGACACAATTCTTGTTTTTGAAACCCTGTTTGTGCCTGGGCAATGGAAACACAATCCTTTGACTCGTAGAGTCAACTGATACGTTTATTTCTTGAAGTTATATTCTTAAATGTTGGAGCTGTAATATTTGACCACCACGGTGAGTACCCGACAGCATACAGTGTGACTGTTTGTGCTCTCCTTTCAATTGTGGCCCTTTTGAGACATCAATCGGGTATAGACCGGTTAGGATGTTCATCGGTTTGTTTCGGGTTATTCGGGTGGAGAATTTTTGAAGGCAAAACTTAACTGAATTCAAAGTGGACCAAACAGAACCGATAACTGAATTTGAATTCGCCAATTCGGTATGGTTTGGGTTTTGAACCGAAAAACGCGAATTGGAAAATTTTGTAATTTTATTTCTCAATTAGATCTAGAACACAAAGGCATCAATTAGATATACAGATATGCAGCCCCAAGCACAAAGCAAATTTCTGAGGTACAAGTACTATTACAGGAAGGAAAATATTAAAAATACATGAGAACTTTTCTTGAAGGGATATTACTGGTGGCTGACTGTAAATTTCCTGGTATGTCACTCACTTGCCAAGATACCCTGAACAAAAAGCAACCAGAGATTTTAGAAAAAGTGGCTTTTCACTCTTTATAATAGCAAGTCCAAAGAGTGATTAGCACAAATAGACACAAAACCACATTGCAAAATGCCAAGATATCAAAGTGTAAGTTTAAGTTGCTTTTAAATACATAGCTAATTGTAATACCGAAAAATGGTAACAAAGATCTGCCATCACCACAGATAATACACGCAAATCATAGGATTCTAAACAAGCCTAAGATGAAAAAACCTACGCTAAACAAATATGAGCTAACAGAAACAAAGGTGGAGCCAAGAAAAGGTGATCTAACCAAAAATGGTACTTGTATGTCAAGCCTAAGTACAGAAAAAACTTTCAGCTATCGTCTACCAAGATATACGAAGATGGTACACGTCAATACATGTCACATAAACAGCAAATGAATGTCATGATAGCATATACACTATGCAAATCAGGTTTAAACCTAGAATGAAGGCACTATGTCACCTTCACTAACCAAACAGCCAAAACAGATGCCGCATAAAGTCCAGCTACACAACGAATACTTCAAGGATTGGCGTGTAATATTCATACTTCCACCGAAGGATCAAACATTCACTGTTTGCTGTCAAACGGCAAGCCTAAAATGCCACCATGGATGGAAATAGATTTTAATATCCTGAAGTACATGACAAGAGTGTTTAATATGTAATGTGACAACACCAAAATATGTTAATTAAAGCAAGTTTGGTTATTATAATGGCAGGAAGGTAATGATTAACGCAATACTAGTGACAAAGTGTTCTCATTGGCATCTTGTACGTTGCAGTACACCTTATAGATATTTATTTTACATCACAGAAATCCTATGGTGTTAAATATTATAACTCTGAAGAAGAAGCCCAACGTTTTAAAAGTTGCTTATTATGGTCAAGTGACTTGACACGTAAGAGAACAGAAAAAAAACATAATTCTAAAACCCATTCGAAAGGTAAGACAACCATTACATGTACTTTGAAAAAGACTCAACCAAAACAAAGACATATATTAATATATCAGATTGATGTAAGACTGAAAGATCTTTGCAGACAGGTACGGTATAAAATTTAGAAACTTATGCAGGTATCTCAACCCAAGGCTAGAATGTTAATAAGTAATGGGATCAATGATAATTGAATAAGAAGACATAACAGGATTGATGTACGAGATCTTGGTAGATACCGTAGATATGAAGAGATGATAAGCATTAAGCCCTGCTATAATCTTTGATTAGCACATAAGAATACCGTTCTCAAGGTTTAAGAAACCTATTCCGAACAATGGTTTCTAAACTAAGTCAGACAACTGTTTTACTCTTGCAATTTGTAAGAAACGGCAGAGGGCATAACATCACGGAACCTATGGTGTGGTAGTAAGATATAACGGATGATTGTTTTAATAGCAACCTTTTGTTCCCAGCATTCCTAGATAACTGACAGTAATTCTGATATTGTTTTTAGTTCACCAAATGTTTTGGTAAATGGCAATTGCATTACTAGTACATAAATACTGATAGAAAAGAAGGTGTAATGTCTCCAATAATATTAGAACCCTCTGAGCTAAAATGCATCATCTCATGAAGTTTGAACAATGTACATTTCAATAATGTTTCAAAAATATACTAGGGTGTTTATGTATAGAAAATGGACACATAGTTACGCAAAGATGATGGTTCCATTACAGGCGGATCCAAGATGGGTTTCGTGTATGCACGTGAAAATGTTTGTCTTTTGTAGTGAAATGATAGTGTCTTTTTTTAATGTAATATTAGCGCATACTGTGGTTAAACCCCCCGGATCAACGTTTTTGTCTCGCTAAAGCCCGGTTTTGGGACGTTTCATGCCAGTTGTGTTGAATGGTGACACACTATCACTTGGGCCAGGACTCCCTTTTCTGAATTTTGAATTTAGCATAGCTAGCTCTCATACTTGCTGTCTTTTGATATAATCTTCGAACTCATCCTGTAAATAAAAGAACAATAACGAGGAAATGGATCAGAAAAATGTGCAACATAACTTTATAGTGAAGAGGTTCGCAATAAGTTTATTGGTAAACATCTGAATTTTGAAGGTCAATAGACTACTTTTAAGAAAATCATCACCACCATTTGAATTTCAAAAGTCTAAGTACAGAAACTGATCCATATGTTTATACTAGTGTCTGTGCTTTTAGTTTTAACGCGAGCAAACAACTCATGTAGTACGATAACTAGAAAATAAAGGTGTCAAACGAACAATACAAAAAAAACTTGTGACATTTGTCACAAGTTTGACTTTTTTAACAGTCAAATGCTGCAACTAGTAAAGAGTGAAGACAGTAATCTATAAGTAACATACCGCTGGTTTGAGAAGCTCATCGATTATCTCCTGCGCTTGCCTTAGCATTAAATCAACAACGCTTGGTGGTAAATCAGCCTCAATTAAGATGTGAAGTTGCTCATTTAAATGTTCATAACCCGGTCTTCCCCTTAGTTTATCTTTCTTTATTGCATATAATATGTAATCCAAAATTAGATTCCACAACCGCATGAAATCAGATTTAATTAAATAAGTTTAAGTCCTTAAGCTTCCAGATGAGGTTACTTGTAGCATTGGATTCAGCCAAAGGTATTCTTTATCTTCATGCCGAATCCAACCCACTTATATTCCACAGTGATATGAAAACGAGCAACATTCTCATCGACTCCAAACTCATTGCCAAAGTTGCTGATTTTGGACTCTCAAAGCTTGCACCACTTTTGGATAACTATGGAATCGGTCCTAACTCCTAACTATGTATCAACCGTTCTGAGAGGAACACCTGTAAGTCTTTTTCTATCTTACTTGCTAGCTGAGTGACCTTGGTGTATGGATCGACCGACCTTGTTGCTTTCTGTGACTTAGGACCGAAACTAGCTAGAAGTAGAAAAATGGGCTTTTCTCATTTTGAGAATTTGAAGTATAATTATACACTCTCTTTATATGTAGTAGAGAAGAGATGTATTGAGTATTTTCATCTTGAAACTTACCAGAAGTCCTTGCAAGAACATGATCCATCCGCAAAATGATGAAACCTACTATTATCTCGAAGTATAATCTTTCTCCCCTCAACTTTCGAGATCAACTTGATTGCAGAATGGCAATCAACACAAACTCTTATATTTTTCTTCACAATAATCGGTTTCCCAATTGGCAAACGTATTAGTGCATAAGCTATAGCTATCCTCTCGCTATGCCTATGAAGAACCTTTATCTTCATGTCATATTCCAAATCAAGTGGGACCGACTCAGTATCAGGAACATATCCCGCTTCAACTATTTTACGCAAAAGACTATCAAGCTTCAAGTCTATTTCTTTCTTATGTGGGTGACACCAATCTTCAACTCCAAATACATGGACTTTATTATCAACATCGACCCAACTATAACCAGGTAGCTTCTTTACGTTTTCATCTTTCATCGTCTTCCTAACACTTCTTACATCCTCCCATTGTTGTTCTTTTGCATAAATATTGGAAAGTAATACACGAGCTCCACTGTTTTCAGGCTCTAGTTTCTTTAGACTTTCGGCTGCAAGCTCTCCTCTTTTTTGATCACTGTATTTTCTACAAGCTGCCAGAAGAGAACACCAAGCATACGCGTTTGGCTCAAATGGCATTTTGTTAATAAAATTTTCAGCTTCTTCAAGCCTCCCAGCTCGTCCCAACAAGTCAACAACACACGAGTAATGTTCTGATCGAGGTGTTATTTTGTAAACTTTTTCCATGGAATCAAAGTAGCTTAATCCTTCCTTCACTAATCCTGAATGGCTGCAAGCATTTAAAAGATTGATAAATGTAACAGCGTTTGGTTTTAACTCTTGAACCAGCATCTTGTTAAATACATCTATTGCTTCGTGTCCTAAACCATGGTGAGCAAACACACCCATTAGTGAATTCCATCCATACTCGTTTGCTTTAGATATCTTGTTGAACGCTTGGATTGAATGATCCAGCAAACCACATTTCCCGTACATATCAACAATGACAGATGAAACAAAAGGGTCTTGATTAAGATTGTATTTAAACACTAAGGCATGAAGTTGAACTCCTTGTTCAAGCGAAGCATGATTAGCACAAGCCTTAATTAAGCTAGAAAAGGTAAACTCATTAGGTTCAATATTTTTCCTCTTCAAGTCAGCAAAAATAGTCAAAGCCTTGTCAATTTGATCAGCTTCAACATACCCATCAATCAATGAAGTGTAAGAAACAATATTTGTACCTCTAGAGTCGGTTTCAAGCAAACTTGAACCACTATCCATGTCACCTATTTTACAGTACATATCCATAAGTGCATTACCAACAGAAACATTCAATTCAAAACCCAACTTCACAACAAACATATGAAGACATCTTCCAACATTATACACATTGCCACCTCCACAAGCACAAAGTGCACTGCATAGTAAATGTTGGTCAATCGATACATCTTCATTCAACATCTTCCTAAAAGCCATCAACGCTTCCTCATAACAACCATTCTTAGCATATCCATCAATCATCGAATTCCACGACACCTCATCTTTCACCGGCATCTCCTCAAAAACCATACACGCCTCAACCAACGACCCACACTTGGAATACATATCCGCCAAGTTACTACCCACAAACATCTCACAACTCAACCCAACTTTGAAAGCAAGACAATGCACTTGCCTCCCAACATCCACCATCTTCAAAAACGAGCACGCTTGAACCACACTCGAAAACGCAAACTCGTTAGCACTTTCGCCCGAAACCCGCATAGAATGAAACATACTAATCGCTTTCGCGTACTCGGAATTCTGCAAAAAGGCAGAAATTATAGCAGTCCAAGAAACCAAGTTTGGTTGAGGCATTTGTGTGCATATTGGATATGGGCACATTTAGAGTACATAGATAAAATGTGATTTGTTAGATATGTTGATGATGGGTATCCAGAAGTGATGACCTGTGCATGAAGGTGTTTACCGTTATATAACTGTTTGGATTTTGCGTAGATTTGGAATATGTGGGCTAAACTGTTTTGAGTCTTTGTGCAAGTGTTTGGTTAACGTTCGAAATGTCATAGTAAAAATGGGCGGGTTTGGGTATTAGGTCAAAAATCTTATTTTATGTTTATAAGTAGCTATTCTCATATATGAGCAGAAATATGTTCCATGTTTTATGCATACAAAATGGGAATGATTTGCACTGTTTTTTTATTGACTCACTTCAACCTATGCATTAAAAAGTTGTGATGTCTAAAAATTCTGCTTTAACTAGTTACATATTGGATTGTGCAAATCAAAACCAAATGTGTGCAAATCATCTCTAATACAAAATACTCTTTGGTCGACTTTTCATGTGTTAAAGTTAAAACATAGCAAATAGTTAACAGGTTTGTCTAACGAGTGCCCTCCTAGCATCACTTTAAATGATTAAATAAGCAAACTTTAAGTTTATTAATTCAAAAATCAGAACTAATTACGGCAAATTATAAGATCAGTTAATGTGTATTAAATGCCATTTTCAATTTAAAATGAAAGTTTGAGATGAATTAATGCACCTTAAGCAATGCCCTTAGGGCACTTATTAGAGCTCTAGGTGTAGTGACGAAGGGGGTTAATCTAGGTGTAGTGACGAAGGGGGCCCAATTGTTAGTTTATTTGAAAATTTGAATAAAAAATAAAGTTGTAAGTGGTGGGGACCAAATGAATAAGTTGAGGTTAGTTGTTGGTGAGAAGGGGGTTAATTGTGAAGAAGTGTTGGAGTGATGTGATACCAGTGGGGCCCAAATAAAGAGGTGAAACTCTTCACTACACCTAGAGCTCTTAGACAATCCCATAGTCAAAATGTAACTTCAAAAAATCCTGTTTAAACAGAGAATTATTGGAACATAAATATGTAAGAAAATTTTAACTACAAAATCAATAATTTTGATTTTACACTATATTCATATTTTGAGAAATGATAGATGGACCTAATTGTGGACCTAAAGACACGTGACATCATCCTGATGGCTGCAGACAGGGACTCACATATTTTACAACCTATCAAGATCATGCCACACATCTTTAGGTCCATTTTTAAGTCTACTTTTAGGTCCATCTATCATTTCTCTTCGTATTTTTACTATACATTCAAAATAAACCACAAAGTTATTGTCGCCTAAACTCAATGTCATCTGTATGGTTATTGTCACTGAAACGAAACCCAAAAACATTGCTTGTCTAAAATTTAAATTACAGAATATCCGCTCCTAAAACACGTGAATACCCGCTAGTGTGTTACTACTAAAGAAAAGAAAACAAGTCCAACATCATTCCAAAACATGAAACTAGTCAAAGTCAAACTACGTTGTCTATTCTCAACACTATCAAAACCAACCTCAAAAACCAATCTAATAATCACAAACCCAGTATTATTAACACTAGAATCATGCACTTCAATGACCCATTTAACCCAAATCCAAGCCCACATGACCCGAACCGGTCTCATTTTCCACACTTTCCCAGTCAGCAGGCTCTTAACTTTTTCAGCATTATCACATTTTGCCTGCTTAAAACATGCATGCAAACTTTTCAACCATATTTCAAACCCAAATATCTACATTTGGAATGTCATGTTAAGAGGGTTTTTGAAACATCATTTTTACGTAAAAGGGTTGTCGTTTTTTCGCGAAATGGTGCGAAAAAGGGTGAGTTTTGATGAAAAGAGCTTTGTGTTTGGGTTGAAGTGTTGTTTCAAGGGTTTGAGAGCTATCTGGGCTTTGTATTTGGTTAAAGATTTTGTGAGCTTTGGTTGTGTTTTTTAGTTTTTTCGCGTAAAAGTTGAGTAACTTGCAGGCGAAAACTTGGTGAGTGTTGAAGAGGTTTTGAGTAATGGCTTGAAACCATACACGCCTCAACCAACGACCCACACTTGGAATACATATCCGCCAAGTTACTACCCACAAACATCTCATAACTCAACCCAACTTTGAAAGCAAGACAATGCACTTGCCTCCCAACATCCACCATCTTCAAAAACGAGCACGCTTGAACCACACTCGAAAACGCAAACTCGTTAGCACTTTCACCCGAAACCCACATAGAACGAAACATATTAACCGCTTTCGCATACTCGGAATTCTGCGTAAAGGCAGAGATCATAGCAGTCCAAGAAACCAAGTTTCGGTGAGGCATTTGGTCGAAGAGTTTGTGTGCATATTCGATGTGGTCGCATTTAGAGTACATAGAAAAAATGTGATTTGTTAGATATGTTGATGATGGGTATCCAGAAGTGATGACCTGTGCATGAAGGTGTTTACCGTTATATAACTGTTTGGATTTTGCGTAGATTTGGAATATGTGGGCTAAAGTGTTGGAGTCTTTGTGCAAGTGTTTGGTTAACGTTCGAAATGTCATAGTAAAAATGGGCGGGTTTGGGTAATGGGTCAAAAATCTTATTTTATGTTTATAAGTAGCTATTCTCGTATATGAACAGAAATATATTCCATGTTTTATGCATAAAAAATGGGAAATGATTTGCATATTCGTTTTTTTGATTGACACAAAAGTTATGCTGTTTATAAATTCTGTTTTAACTAGTTATATATTGGATTCATGGATTGTGCGAATCAAAACCAAATATGTGCAAATCATCTCCAATACAAACTACTCTTTGGGCGACTTTCCACGTGTTAAAGTTAAAAATAGCAAATAGTTAACGGGTTTGTCTAACGAGTGCCCTCAGAGCATTACTTTAAATGATTAAATAAGCAAACTTTAAGTTTATTAATTAGAAAATCAGAACTAATTAATGTAAATTATAAGGGTCCGTTTGGTTTGTAGATGGGTTTAGGATTATGATTAGGATTAGGATTATGATTTGGATTTTGATTTAGATTTGGATTTTAATTTAAATTTAATATAAGTATAAATTAAATGAGGAGAGAGAAAAATTTAAGAAAAAGATATAATTTTATAATAAGAAAAAAAAGAAATGAAGAGAGAGACAGAGAGAAATGAGTGAGATGAGCCCACAAATAAATGAAAGTTGTAGAAAAGTAGGGTGGTGGGGTGACTTTTGTGGATGGTAGAGTTGGAGGGTTTGATCCCTATTTTTAATCCCCACAATTCTTACCAAACAAAGGTTTTGAGCCTACTTTGAGTCCAAACCCATAAAACACCCCATACCAAACGGGCCCTAAGATCAGTTAATGTGTATTAAATGCCATTTTCAATTTAAAATAAAAGTTTGAGTTGAATTAATGCACCTTAATCAATGCCCTTAGAGCAGTTATTAGACAATCCTATAGTTAAAATGTAACCTCTAAAAGTCCTGGTTTAAAATTTAAATTACAGAATATCCACTCTTAAAACAGTGTAAATACCCGCTAGTGTGTTACTACTTAGAGCATCAGGTGTGGTTCTCGTCGTCCCCTTCGCCGTCCAACGTGGCTGTCTCGTTGTCCTCGCCGCCACACCGATTGAGCTCGCCGTTGGCTCGTCGTTGGTCTGCATCTCGTGGCTACAACGAGCGAAACTCATGTACTTGTGTCAGATAAAGTTAAATAAAAACGTTGTGTAACGTTTTAAAATATAAACGTTAATTTTTTTAGAAAAATATTTTTTTTCGAAAATTTTTTTAGAAAAAAAAAATAAAAATTTTTTAGAAAAATATTTGAATAAAAAAAATATTTTTTCGAATTTTTTTTTAAAAAAAATTTGAATAAAATATTTTCGAAAAAAAATATTTTTTCTAAAATATTTTCGAAAAAAAATATTTTTTCGAATTTTTTTAAAAAAAATATTTGAATAAAATATTTTCGAAAAAAAATGTTTTTCTAAAATATTTTCATAAAAAAATATTTTTTCTAAAATATTTTCGAAAAAAAATATTTTTTAGAAAAAATATTTTTTTTCGAAAATTTTTTAGAAAAATATTTTTTTTCGATTTTTTTTATAAAATATTTTTTATAAAATTTTATTCGATTTTTTTTTTATAAAAGTGGAAAAACGAAATAAACGTATAAAAACGGACCAAAACGTGTAAAACCGGACGAAAAAGTGAAATAAAGTCAAGGGACTAAAGGTGAAAGTCAACCTAAAAGACAAGGACCATTATTGTAACTTTTATAACTGAAATAACGTTAAAGGATGACCGGTGAAAACAAACGCAAACCACAGGGACCGATAATGCAAGTTTTTTTATATGTTAACCTCCAAACCGGTCAACCAGGTAAAAATCCGGTCAACATTACGTATCTTGTGACAATTTTGAAAGTTTTTTAGCGATATAAGTAATATTTTTAGTAGGTTACGTATTTCACTACTTTTGAGAAAGTATGTTGCGTATCTACAAACTTAGTCCTTTCACTTTTTATTAGTTACAATGATATACATATAATAAATAAAGGTCTTAATTCTAGTTTTTATAATATTGTTTTTTGGGTAAAGGGGAGTAATCCTGCACCCTGGTAAATATATTAAAACCAAAACGTTTAAGTACAAGTGGAATGTGGCTGAAGTACCACATTAACCTCAAGCTAAAACAGCTTGATAAACAAACCTAACCTAGAGCTTATGACATGCCAAAAGCTCTTGACAACTCTAGAATCAAGAAGAACCTAGAACAATAACCAGCAGCATCCTTGAGAGATGAACTTCTACCTTTTGCGTTAGGGAGTAAATTAGCTGATTCATCATACGTGTTCTCCACACAATCATCATCACCATCTTCTTCAGTAACTAGAGCATCATAAGGATTGGATGTAGACACTTCGCCTCCCTTAGAGGAGGGATCTTTAAACTTCAACTTAGATGACGAAATAGGCACACTATTAGTAGCTCCCTTCTTGGGTTCACTAGGAGCCTTCTTAGGCTCATACCTGACATTCTGCTTAACAGACATACCAAACTGACTCCCTAAACCAGACTGGCCTTTACCTTTTTTCTTCTTACGACTCACCTTTTGGAAACCATCATTAGCATGCATAGCAGCAGGAGGAACCACATTATGAGTAGTAACAACCGGAGGAGTAATTTCTCTTTTAGGACAATTCTCATGGATGTGTCCAAAAATCTTACATGAAGTGCACCTAGGAGGCCTCCATTCATATTCAACTCGGATAGATTCATTAGAAAACCCAGGAAGAAAGTTAATTGCAAAAGAGCTCCACGTATGTAAACTTTTTTCGTAATTATTCATGACAACAAATTTTATTTTCAAAAAACCTATACATAAGTACTCAACAGTTAACTTCCTTAAGCAATTTCCATTAACATTATAAATCTTTATGGAGAATATGTGGGTGTGGCTAAACTTATTCAAATATGTCACATAACTAGGCAAAAATACACGAGCTCGATGAGGAAACCCGAAACCTTAACTAATTAGGGTAGGGTGGGGCATGCTAATCGGGTTACGCGAGGGTTGGGGGAAGTATCTCTCCCTAAAGGGTCGCTCCAATTAGATCCCTGATAAGAATTGGGGTGAGTGTGGGGAGGACTTTGAGTCGCCCCGCCCAAACCCGCCTCATTGTTGTTTCTACACATAGTTGTTTAATATGATATTATATAATACTTTTTTTTTACATATAAAAAATACTTTCATGCTATTAGACTTATTTTAGTTAAAACTTTGCAATTTTTCCTTTTAATGAAAACTTATTTTTAAATTAAAGAGGATATGAATATTAAAGGTGCATGTAAAGTATTTAAATACATCAAATAAAAATGCTAGATACATAATATAAATACATTAGGTAAATTAAGGCTTGAAAATGCATAGTATTTAGAATGATGTGACTTGTGAGACCAAAATATGAAACTAAGGGCATGTTTGTTTAAAGTCGCGTTAATTAACAAATGACTTAATATGGAGTTACTCACTTTTGTTACTTTTTATTTTAACTCACTTCTTTTGATTAACTAAAAAACAAACAACTTTTCAAATGATTTAATAAACTAAATTTTTTAATATTAAATCAATTAAGTTGAATTCAAACACCCCTAACACTATTTTACAAACCAAATTATAATATTTTATAAAAGGGAAAATTGAACGGGGCAATTATTGAATTCTTAAGGCCTCCGTTTTCAACTAAGTCTACCCGCTATTGGTTAGAAAAATAATTAGAACCCATGAACAGTGGCCCAACAGTTGTTAGCGGTATGTGTGGCTCTTTCTCATTGGCCCATATGTGTTGTGAGTTTTCCTGTTCATCTCCGTTTTCACGTAGTTATTCCGTAATAATAAAACAACGGTCATTAAACGAGAACCACACAGGTGTAAAATTCGAGCACCTTCCACAACCGCCTTTTATCATCAAAACACACACACCCCCCTCCATATCTTCTAGAAAAATCCTAAGTAAACCTAAAACTCCTTATCACTAAAACAATTGGTTAAAACAAATATACAAACCCAAAACCATATTCAACATTCATGGGACAATACCCCAACGAGATCCACAGAAACCCATATTCCAGATTCATCAAAGAATACCCCTGTCAGATCCATAAATGGACATGAAGAGGACGAATCATGCTAACACTCATAGTTGTAGGTAAGTTATTCTAACTTAATCAATTAACCAAACTAATTTTGCACCCAAGAATATTTTCGTAAACACAAAAATCAAAACACTTAGTTATGGGTTTCAATAAATTATCATGATTGTGTTATGCTCTTTCGTAACAGGAACACTGAAAGATGAGGAGTTCGAATGTGGTTGACAATGGATAAACAATGGGAAAAAGGGTTGTAGGGTTGTGTTATGGTCATGGTTAATGGTGTAAAAATTGTAGCTGGAGTTGTGCCTACATTATGTTTGATTAAAGGCCTAAGAGAGTTAGAAGTGTGGTAAGGTAAAAAGGTACCAAATTGTTTTTAGAAAATTTACTCTTATTTCTTTCAGGTTTAATAGGTATTGCAAGTTATACATTCATAAAAAAGTAATTTTGAAATTAAGGTTTTGTCATAATTGAGGGTTTTGTTAATTTCATTTTTTTCTTTTTATTTTAGTGGTTTTTATAAACTTTTGCGTTTTTTTTTTTGTAGTTGGATTGTTTTTATCTTAAACATGTGGCCTAATAGGGCTGAGCATCGGGATGATCCCGACCCGTCCCGACCCGATCCCGACATATCCCGAATCTCGACAAGCCGGAAAAACCAAACCGAGTCCCGACCCGATTAAGCTCGGTTCGGGATCGGGATAGTCGGGACGGGACGGGATCGGTCGGTTTTCTCGGTTTTCTTTGTTATTTTTCGGTTTTCGGCCCGTCCCGACCCGATCCCGACTATCCCGAATCCCGACAAGCCGGAAAACCCAAACCGAGTCCCGACCCGTTTGAGATCGGTTCGGGATCGGGACAAGATTCGGGACTCGGGATCGGGACGGGATTCGGGACTCGGGCGGTTTTGCTCAGCCCTATGGCCTAATGAGTTAATATAGATAAAAATGTTAAAAATCTGGGTTACCTGATGTATGTGAACCTATGAGAATCTTAGTGCCTAAAAAGTTTAGTTATAAAATGAAATATCTGATATTTAGATGCATGTGGTGATGAGGCAAAACCAGTGTAACCTCCGTTTTGTATTGGTTATAGATGAGCATATTTTAGTTTTCATTAGTCTTTTTCATACAAATAATAATGGAGGTACAATGTTCTATCTTTAGGAGTAATGATTTATGTTTGTTGTATTTTTTGGTACCGTATAAGATTGAAACTTTAATATGAAAGTTATGAATTTTTTTGTAGGGATTGTTGCATTTACCTCATTTTGGTCTCCAGTGCTACATATCCAGAACATATGAAGCCTACATCAGGTATTTTGATGAAAGAATACACTTCATCACACACTCCTTTTTTGCAAGTACACAATAAACTTAGAGTTAACCATTCGATTTCTGCTTTATCTTGGTCAATTTGTGACTGAATTTTCTCTTATATTAATAGCTGTGATATGCTAACTGTGCCCCGAGCAGATAAAAGGGTCTACAATAACAGTCGAACAAGCAGTGGTTCAATTGTTAGATTTAGTGACAAGTTTGTACCAGCAGAGAATTTGCTTGGCATATGCATTTGAGAACTACTTGCAAGAGGTTGTTCGCTCCTCAAACACACACGTAAAGGTTTGTGTTGTTCTGTCTATTAGAGTCTTCTCAAATCAATTTATTCAATGTTGCAATTTTTAATAAAGTTATCATTTATTGAAGGTGATCCTCATTAGAAAATAGTTTCGGTTTATATCAACAAAAAGGATGAGGTTAGTTGTTTGCAAAGTTTTGATATGTATATTTAGATGTTTGTAACACCTTAATAAAACTCCCAAGAAGGAATTCTTGATGGTTCTTGATTATGCAGCTTTTCGGTTTTCACCAAGACATTCAAGGTAAGTTTGGCTTTTTAAATCTTTAGAGAGTTTGAATAAAACTGTTTATTTCCTCATTTTACTGTAAAACAAGTACTTAAAAGCTGATCTTAACCAGATAAGCACTTTTAATAACCAATCATAAACACTCCCTTAGGTGTCTTTTCTTTTCTGATTTTGTGTTAATTTTTGTTTGCTTCTCTATGTAGATGTGAACCGTATATTTCGGGTAATGGGAACACTAAGAAGCTTGCATCAGGTTTAGTGAAGCCGTTTATGACTCATTTGAAAGTTGTAGAGGAACAAGTTGCATTGTCTGGTAAGTCTATTATGGTTGAAGTGGATAAACGAAAAAAATTGGATTCTGGTTATTTTTGTGTTAGTGAATGAACTCTCCTCTTAAAGTTTGTGGAGTATAATTATAATATATACTAATAGGGAAAATTGCACGGGGCAATTAAAAAAACCTTAAGCTATCCATTTTGATCTAATTATTCACACTATTGGCTGCCAAATATAGAGGTTAATGTTCTAACTTTATAAGCAATTAAGCAACATACATTGTAGATGAAATATTCACTTTTCATGGACCCGTTTTACCGTCCCCGAGTGAGATGAAAGACAAAGCCTTTTCTATTCGCAAATGGTACAGATGAGGTTTTAAAATTGTTTCATTTTGTAATCATCTATAGTTAGGTTCTTTGGGTTTTATAATATATGCTTATTTATCATAGTAGTTTTGTTCGGTCGGAATAATGAAAAGTAGTTGGGTTACTACAGGCCATGGGGCGTACAGTTGCTGTGAAGAAGATTGATCGGGATGAGGATGATTTGAGTAGACGACTGACCTTACAAAGCAAATAACAGGGGAACCCATAAGCCTTGAAACGCACGTTTAGTTCTCACACGCTATGTTTTTCTCCCATGATTTCACTTTTTACAGCAGAACTGTTCTGGAACCCAAACCAGATATGTGAGGATACTTTATTTCAAATACATATAATCAGATTAGTATATGGCCTTTGTTGTTTCAAATAATTTCAGGTATGTGATGGGTCTGGGTTTAATTGTGTTTAGGTTTATGGGTTGTAAAATTTAGGGTTTTAAAAAATATAGTTAATTCGGTTTGTAATTGATTTGTGAGTTTTTTTTCAGGTTCAAACAGGAAGATTGTTATGGTGTTCTTGGAAGTGCTTTTGACTTTTAAGGGTATGGTTCTTTTTTTTTTGCTTTTTATTACTAAGGGATTTGTGTGATTTGTGCACATTTTTATTAGATCTCCAATACGCGTAAGTCAGTTAATTGCAAGCGCCGAAAACTATTAGTACTTACATGGTACTTACATGCTAAAATTTCCTAAAACCTTTATAAGATCCTAACTTTATGTCAGTTCATATAACAATTCTCTGCTAACACTTTTATGTTGGCAATGATGCACAGATTGGTCCCTTCCAAGCAAGAAATGTCGGGCGTGCTAAGGTCAAAGTGTAAGCCCATTTGAATTTGCATGTAATTGTCTCTGTGGACTTTGCACAGGTGAGGTATGGAGTTTTGGGTTGAATTAAATATTTGTTTTGTTGGATTTTTGACACAATGATGAGGGACTTATTTCGAGGCATCCTGCTAAGTCGACCACATATCTCTTCATGAAAGTTACTTTGACACAACGAACCTCATAGTATTGCTAGATGTTCAAGATAAAAAACATACCCCTAACACATGTATATCTAAATGCTCTGAACACAGCTTAATATCCTAATCTGATGTTGTTCAGGTTGATTTGGATCACAATCAATATTTATCTTTTCAAGGTCTGAGTTTCTAGCTGCGAATATCTACTAGAACAGAAGATATTATAGAACTGCTGCTAATATGGGCGATGATGTTAACCTCCATTTCTCAAAAAGAAAGCCAACCAACTCCTTTGATTCATGTTTGACTAATGTGTAAAAAAAATGTCTTAACAGAACATTGGCTATATATGTGTTACTTAAGATTTTGACATCTGTTGATGTTAATATATATGGTGCTTTGTCTAAGTTTCTTTCTTTCTTTTCTTTTGTGGCCATAAAAAAGAATATTGTGATTTGCAGGCCTTTTTAATTTGTTTATACAACTGTGGTTTTCAAGTTTATGTTATAGTGGTATTTAGATGTTTTAGTAGTATGGATCATTTTGGCTTATAGAAAGTTAGTAGAAGACCACCTATATGCTTCTTCTGTTGTTAGGTTTCATGTAGCGCAACATAGTTGAAAAAAACTAATCTCAAGTCACCCCGGTGCGGACTTCAAAACATCGTCCTATCAGTACGACGTAACAATCTAAATATCGTGACGTAATTGGGGATCACTTTCAACATAAAAAAAAGTTCTGCAACGGAGGATTGCTATAGAACTGAAAATATATACAAAAAAAAAATAATAATAATAATAAAAATATTTGCTTACTCAAAAAATTGTTAACATAATTGTAATAAACACAAACGCGGCTGCCCCGCAGCAACGCGCGTGCAAACCCGCTCGTTAAATCTAACCACCCGGCTCCTTTCTATTTTAAAACTGGCAAGTGGCAACACAAAAACCTTCCACAATACCAAAACAAGTCCAACATCAATTCTAAAACATGAAACTGGTCAAACTACGTTGTCTATTCTCAACATTATCAAAACCAAACCCCACATGTAACACTTCATCCTCAAAAACCAATCTAATAATCACAAACCCAGTATTATTAACACTAGAATCATGCACTTCAATGACCCATTTAACCCAAATCCAAGCCCACATGACCCGAACCGGTCTCATTTTCCACACTTTCCCAGTCAGCAGGCTCTTAACTTTTTCAGCATTATCACATTTTGCCAGCTTAAAACACGCATGCAAACTTTTTAACCATATTTCAAACCCAAATATCTACATTTGGAATGTCATGTTAAGAGGGTTTTTGAAACATCATTTTTACGTAAAAGGGTTGTCGTTTTTTCGCGAAATGGTGCGAAAAAGGGTAAGTTTTGATGAAAAGAGCTTTGTGTTTGGGTTGAAGTGTTGTTTCAAGGGTTTGAGAGTTTAGTTGTGAAGAGGTGTTGGGTGATGTGGCATCCCGTGAAGCCCGAATGAAGAGCCAAAACTCTTTGACCACACCTGATGCTCTTAAAGAAAAGAAAACAACAAGTCCAACATCATTCTAAAACATGAAACTAGTCAAACTAGTCAAACTACGTTGTCTATTCTCAACACTATCAAAACCAACCTCAAAAACCAATCTAATAATCACAAACCCAGTATTATTAACACTAGAATCATGCACTTCGATGACCCATTTAACCCAAATCCAAGCCCACATGACCCGAACCGGTCTCATTTTCCACACTTTCCCAGTCAGCCGGCTCTTAACTTTTTCAGCATTATCACATTTTGCCAACTTAAAACACGCATGCAAACTTTTTAACCAAGTTTCAAACCCAAATATCTACATTTGGAATGTCATGTTAAGAGGGTTTTTCAAACATCATTTTTACGTAAAAGGGTTGTCGTTTTTTCGCGAAATGGTGCGAAAAAGGGTGAGTTTTGATGAAAAGAGCTTTGTGTTTGGGTTGAAGTGTTGTTTCAAGGGTTTGAGAGCTGGTGAGAGTGTGCATTGTTTGGTTTTGAGACATGGGTTTGGGTGGGATTTGGTTGTGAGGAATGGGTTGGTTCATTTTTATGGAGAGGTGGGACGGGTTCAAAGTGCGCGAAAAGTGTTTGATGAAATGTGTGAGGGTGTGCGAGATGTGGTTACTTGGAGTAGTTTGATTAATGTGTATGTGAAAAGTGGGATGGTGGATGAGGGGTTGAGAGTTTTTGAGATGATGAAAGGGTGTGGAGTTGGAGTGAATGAGGTTACTATGATTGCGGTTTTTGGTGCGTGTGCTAAGAAAGGGGACTTGGAGTTGGGGAGGAGTGTTCATGATTATGTTGAGAAGATGAGTGTGAATAAGAGTTTGAATTTGATGAATTCGGTGTTGGATATGTATGTTAAGTGTGGTTGTTTGGTTACGGCTAAGGAGGTTTTTGAGGGTATGGGGATTAAGGATGTGTTTTCATGGACGAGTATGATTAACGGGTATGCTAAGAATGGGGAGCTGGTTATGGCGAAGAAAATGTTTGATGAGATGCCTGAGCGGAATATTGTATCTTGGAATGCAATGATTGCGGGATATTCACAAAATAATAAACCAAAGGAAGCGATAGAGTTGTTTCACGAAATGGAAAATATAGGTTTGGTTCCTATAGAGACCACTTTGGTATGTGTGCTCTCTGCTTGTGCTCAAGCGGGTTGCTTAGATTTAGGCCAGTGGATGTACTCTTACTATGTCAAGCGGAATCGGATTCAACTTACCGCGACACTTGGAAATGCGTTCATAGACATGTACGCCAAATGCGGGAACATTGATGCGGCTGTAGAGCTCTTTAATGAAATGGCCGAGAAAGACTTAGTATCTTGGAATTCTTTGATTGTCGGTTTTGCTTCCCATGGGCATGCGGTGAAGGCTCTTAGTCTTTTTGAAGAAATGAGAGAATTGGGATATAAACCGGATGAGATTACATTTGTTGGTGTGTTATCCGCTTGTAGTCATGGGGGTTTACTGACTCAAGGAAGAAGTTACTTCAAAGAGATGGAGATGACCTACGGGCTAAAACCAACACTGGAGCATTACGCGTGTATGATTGATTTACTTGGAAGAATTGGGCACTTGGATGAAGCTTATGGATTACTAAAAGAAATGCCAATGGAACCTGATAAAGCGGTTTGGGGAGCGGTTCTTAATGCATGTAGGATGCACGGAAATCTTGAGCTAGGTAAACTTGCTACCGAAAAACTCATAGAATTGGATCCAAATGATAGTGGTATTTATGTGCTTATGGAAAGTTTATGTGCTGCTAGAAGTAAATGGGATGAGGTAAAGATGGTTAGAAGTATGATGAAGGGGAACGGTGTTAAGAAAACTCCCGGGCGTAGTTCTATTGAAGTGGAAGGTGAGTTTCACGAGTTCTTGGCTGCTGATAAATCTCACCCTCTGTCTGAAAGAATATATAAAGTTTTAGGTGAAATAATATCATTGTCGAGGTTGGAAGATGCATCTGATGCTAACTGTGTATGCATTGCCAAGAATGATGTGCAGAGTTCTCTCGAGTTAATTTCCATTGACTAGTGCAGATGTATATCGTCGTGTAATTCCTGTTGAACCTGAGTGGACGGTGTTGCTGCTTAAAACAAAAAATGCAATCAGAAGATTTCGTTGTTTAGACCGTCCCTGCAAAACACTTATCAGAACCAAGTCCGGACATAGCCTTTTAAGGCTTTAAGCCATTGAGGTCGTTGATTTATGCACAAAATTAGAACTCTAAGACCTCTTTGGTCGGTATCGTTGCATGGTAAGATTTGAACTAATCATCAACCATAGATACATATGCTGGTCTCTAGAACACAGGCAAACCATTTCAGTGGGTTACAAAGGCAGCCATGGATCTTACAAACACGCGCATAGTGTCTCTATGAAGGCTTACTGTATGGTTTTCTAGATTATATTGAACTTTGGGGAATTTGACTTGGATCTTCATTTAAATGATGTTGATTCTTGATGCGGGCCGGATATTAGACATGAAGGTAACCTGTATCTGTTCCCGCAACAACATAATTTAATTCAATATATGAAGTTTTCATTGTTAGAAAGTATGCCCTGATGTGACTGCATATATTTGCCGTTGTTATGTGTGATCAGCTTCCAGTTAGGACCTTACTGGACCACATTGGTTTGGATATTCACCGCCCATGTTGTGAAGAGGCTGTCGAAACTAGTGATCGTATCTTGGTCCATTGTAGAATGGCTGCATCAGTTTGGTCCGATATCTTTCCTTGGTGGAATTTAGGAGGCTTTAACGGGTCTTCTACAGGTGACGTCTTACAAATGGCGGGTCTTCTAAGTTAAGGTTGTATTGGCAGGCAGAGTCTGGTATACCTTTTACTATCTGTGGAAATCCCGCAATAACAAAGTTTTCCAGTTGAATAAGTCGGATCTGGAATTAGCTTTTGGAATTCAGTTATCATTTTTTGGATTTCCAACAGTAGTATTTCAAATGGGTGGACTGGTGCAAGGGTCCAGTTTTTCTGTGCTAATTTTGTACCAGTTGTGCTGGGCCTTGTGCTTGCAGTTCGGCTTAGTTGGGTCCTTGGGTCTGCTGGTTTCGTGTTTTCATGGCG